>CACRXK020003891.1:0-34055 GCA_902702795.2 Paramuricea clavata | reverse complement strand
TATATATAATTTCTCATCAAGATGTTTCACGTAATATTTCAAATCCAACTATGAGGACTGGACTAGATTTCAAGTCCGCGCAGTTGGATCAAAATGCGATGACTTGAAATGTAGTCCCGAATTGGAGGATTTGAAATGACATCTCATGCGAATAAATCACTATTAATTAATTTTGATCCAGTCCAAGCTAGGACTTAATTAATTTTGATCCAGTCCTAACACTGGATCAATGTACTTCATCAGGTATCCAGTATTATCATGTGAGCAAAGTAAAGCAATATGGTTGGCTAATTTACTCATGAATTATTAATGAGTTTGAGATAAGCCATTTACAACATTCGTGTGCGTGTTGTATCAGATAATACAAACCCTCGCCTTCGGTACAACATCCGATACAACACGGCCGCCCCGCATGGTTTCAGATTCAGTATTTGTTTTGGCAAACTCAGTAAACCAAATAACTCATTGTTTTCATTTCATTCAGCATCGCAAACTGTTTGTCCATATTGGAGTTCAGATGTGATAATGATTACGAATGTATAAATCGTTATGAGCTGTGTGACGGATAATGGGATTGTTCTGATGGCAGTGACGAATGGTCTTTGAACTGCAGTATGTATAGTTGTATGTATGTATTAGGCATTACAATATCATATTTCACACTACAGTTTTCACGTTCCACAGCTAACTATTAGGGACTGTTGTTAGAGAATAATTTATTTTAAACATTATTATGGTGAGACATTTTACTGGAATAACATAAAGTACATATATTGCTGTACTTCTCCATCATTCGTGGAGGTTTATGAACATTTATAGAGCAAATTCATGTTATTATGTTTGTTAACTGAAAGAAATAGATGCATTCTTATTTATGATGGAGAAGTACAGTAATGTACTTTATGTTATTCCAATGAAGTGTCTCACCATAATAATGTTAATAAACTATTCTCAGTTGTAGTGTTGTTGCATAAATTTTATATTGATAGACACCAATATGCTTCTCATGAAGTAGTTATCTCTTAAAACTACGGGCGCGGAAACGGCAACGACGCACCTGGTCTATGTGTGATGCGCGGACCCTCCCCCCGTAGGTTTTCGAATATTGGAAATTCTCATTCGAATATCAACATTTGAAAAGAAAGACACGGCAAGAGTTAATTTAAAATAAGAAACATGGACTAGTTGAAACTCATCGGCAAATGGACAGCAAAACGATTTTCCTCTGGGATGAACTATATGGAATGAGAGGTTTATGTACTTAAAGTATATGCTACAGTCAATAGGGAATACTGTAAAGAAAATGTGGTTTGTCTAGAACAGCCTGAAAAGGTCAGTACACTTTTAAAGACATAAAGTGGTTGAAACGGATATTTTTTCTAAAAATATGATTTTTCCTGTGAGTCTATAACTTGGGGCTATCTTTTAACGTCATAGGGAACTGAAAAAGATACAAGTCGAAACATTTTTTCCGCACTTCGTGTTTCATGAGTAAAAATCGCTGCCATTGCCAGTAAAAAAATCATGTTTTAACAAAATAGCCGGTCTTCTTTTTAAGAAAAATCGATTTTAAATAACTTTAACAACAACTGTGGCAAAGTTTTTCACCTGGAAAAAAGATGTAAATAAAAATATTTTTTCTGCGGTTTGAGTTTCATGGCCAAACATGTCTACATTGACCTTGTCCTTCCGAGTGAGACCATGGCACAACCAAGCCGAAAAGTTGTGTTTTAACAAAAACGCCGGTCTTCGTTTTAATATAAAAAATCGATTTTCCATAACTTTACTAACTTACTAACTTAAAAACTAACTTATTTTCTCAAATACGTTGGATGCTACTTTCGTAAAAAGTTTCTTAATAGCATAAGATAGTGCTCCTTTTAAAAATTAATAAAAGAAATCTCACATTCAAAAGGTCTTACCTATATTTTTGCCCTGGCTTTCAAAGTCGCACAACAATCTTTTTTCCGTCAGGACTTCGCTTTTCTTTTTGCTTTTCTCTCAAAACGCGCGCTAGTGCCAGTTCTCTGGCGCATCACACGTGGATCAGCGCGATATCAGCGCGTTTCCACTCCCGTGTTTTATAGCGCCCTGACATCAATCGACGGTTCTCGACCGTGCCTTAAATGCAGTCCAAACCCCTCAAGCACTCGCTGAATATATGGTATATCTATATTGTCTTAATTGCATTCGACGCGACCAAAATTCTACGTATAAAACAGGCCTACGATCCAGTGGTGTCAAGTAACGAAGTAAATGTACTTCGTTACTGTACTTGAGTGCTATTTTTGAGAAGTGAGCATGTAACAAGTAAACTTTTTCTGGAGTACTTTTACTTGGAATGAAGTCGTTTTAAGAAGTAACGTTTTACTTCGTTATTTTAATTTCGGGATAGGTAATACGACCTCTACATGCGTCTGTGATCTCTCGTTTGTGATTTATACTTATAAGCATTCATTTACTTAATGGATTTCTTATATCTTCAACGGGGACTGGAAAGTAGACCATGCCGTGAAATATTGTATATTCGGTGCACGCATATTATGCGTGTGCTGCCGTTTTGTGTCTTTTGTATGTCAATCATTGGAGAAGTCCCTCCCCCCCCCCCTTCTACGGGCTACAGACAATAGTACTTTTACTTTGTACTTCAAGTATTTTTTAAGGATACTTTGTACTTTTTAGTTAAGTACGTTTTGCTTCCAGTGCTTTTTACTCTTGTTCAAGTCGTTTTATTGTTAATTACTTTTACTCGAGTACAAATTCAAAGTAATGTAGGCACCCACTGCTACGAACAGTTTAGAACTGATAGAGCTAACCTGTATAAACAAAGTTAGTTTAGCTTACGTTCCCTCCTGTAGTAACACTAGATCAACAAGAGATGATCCCTACTCGACCTCTAGGGAGAACAGTTTAGAACGAAGCGAAGCAAAAGGATCTTTGTAATGAAAACCAAGCACTTGCTTTGCAACTGAAACAGACAACGAAGGAGTTAAATGATCTAAAAGATGTATGCAATGACTTAGAACAGTATTCGAGAAGAGATTGCGTGGAAATTAGAGGAGTTACATTGAAACGTGGGCTACGATCAGGTGAAGAAAATACAGATAGAATTGTGATGAAGGTAGCTGCTACCGTGGGTGTTGAAATCGAGGAGAAGGATATCTCTATAAGCCATCGACTTAAGACAATATCGGGGAGATAAACTCCAACCACCCCCGATTATTGTCAAATTCGCCAGACGTGTGACCAAGGAAAATTTCTACAAAGCGCGGAAAAAGCTATATAATGACAATGTAACAGCCAAAGTCCTTGGATATGAGTCAGATAACAAGGTCTTTGTTGTGGAAAGTCTTACTGGAAAGAACAAGGATCTGTTTCATAAAGCATATGGGGCTAAACGAGAAAAGGGATACAAGTTTATTTGGACATCATCAGGAAATATCTTTATTAGAAAGGCAGAGACTAGCCCGGTTGTTCGGATAAGAAGCTTGAAAGATTTGGACCGAATCAAATAATGAAAGACTCTATCAAATAAGCTAAGTACTATAGACTATTGATCTAAATGTTTTATTGCCAATGATGACTAGTTGTAGCAAATGTACTTGTAACCAAAGTACTAGTCCTTCAGACATACTAGATTTTGTAGATTATAATCTATTACCTCGTCTAGATATAAATTCAGCAACCACAAATATTCACCATTTAACTACCTCAGATATTGATTTGCATATGCCTAGTGACATTAATTTTAATTATTATGACTCCATGAATTTCATAGTAATCAGAATATAGTGGATAGTTTTCAGAGTTATGATTCTTTTTCAGCTATCCATTGCAATGTTAGGAGTCTATCTGCAAATCATGACAGTCTAGTCAATATGCTTTCTGAATTATACTTTCCATTCTCATTAATTGGTCTTTCAGAGACTAAGCAGCAGATAAATAAAGATCCTATATCTAATTTACAAATACCAAGTTATCACTTTGTATCTCAGCCAAGTCATTCTAATGCAGGTGGTGTTGGATTCTTTATAAAAGATAATTTGAAATATATTAAACGTGAGGATTTATCTATATCTGATAAATATTTTGAAGCATTATGGATTGAGGTACAGGATGACATTCAGCGTAACCTGCTGTGTGGAGTTATTTATCGACATCCTAAAGGAAATCTTAATTTGTTCTTCCAGTACATTAATTCCGTTTTACAGAAAGTCAATAGAGAGGGAAAATATTGTATGATTTCTGGAGATTTTAACATAGATTTATTAAAATTTGGATCACATTCTGAAACAGATGAATTTATGAACATCGTTGGAACTCATTTTTTTCAGCCTCTCATCTTGCAACCTACTAGAATAACTGACCATTCTGCTACTCTTACTGACAACATATTTTTTAACTCCCTTGATCATTTTGCCATAAGTGGAAATATTATAAATGATATATCTGATCATATGGCTAACTTTTTAATCATTAATAAGTTTTCTTCATTGCCTGATAATGTAAAAATATATAATAGAGACTACTCTAAATTGGATCAAAGTGCTCTAATACAAGAAGTTCAGAGAGTAGACTGGGAAGATCTTTTTTCAAATGCATCTAATGTCTCCAATCCCTCAACATTTTTTGATTGTTTCTATATTAAAATATCTGATATAGTAGATAAACATATTCCTATTAAAGAACTATCTAAGAAAGAAAAGAAAGTGCAATTGAAACCTTGGATAACACATGGTATAAGAACCTTTATCCAAATAAAAAATAAATTTTATAAAAAATATCTTAAAACAAAATACCAATTTTATTTTGATAGATTTAAATTTTATAGAAATAAGATTAATCATTTATATTAAATTCTACCTATGTAAGATTTATATTAATAGCCTTGTCTAGGTGTGTGTGTATGTATTCGTCTGTGTGTTTGTTTTTCTACTATATATGTGTTACGACCTACTGATAATTTATATTCATATCAATATTTATTAGCTGCTTGGTCTCTAGCCTTATGGTTATTTTAAGTGGCTAGTACCCATTTTATTTAATCATTAATTGTGTAAAATGTTTATATTTTTGTTGTTGTAAAGGGTACAAATAAAGGTCATTATATTATAGATAGAGCTATCCAGTATAAATAGAGTTACTTATGTTTAGGTTTCCTCCTGTAATAATTACAATGGATCAATAAGAGATGATCCTTACTGGACCTCTACAGAGACCAGTTTAGAACTGATGGAGCTATCCAGTATAAATAAAGTTAGTTATGTTTAGGTTTCCTCCTGAATATAAATTAAATTATTGATATGTTTTAAGTCAAACCAGCGCAGAAATTCAGCCATCGGCAACAGGTAAGTATGGTGTCAAGACTTCTAATTTGTTCCTTGTGTGATATTTTGATGAACTTCATTCAATTGCTAGGCGTTGTCTTTTCGTCGTCGTCCAACTGGTTGCTAATGACCTTCGATCATCCTACTAATATATTGTATAAAGCACTCTGCTTCAGTTCGTTCAATTCTAGCAGCATCCTGACCCAGGTTGGGCTGCCTGGTTCTTGTCAATCTGTCTCTGGACGAAGAATGAGATTTTCTCGTACAAACCCCAACCAGAATTCATCTCACTTGTCAGGATATCTCGTTTACTGAGATAGCTTGGCTTTAGACATGCATGATTCCTTTTACAGAACAATCTCCGATAGTCACTGCATCAATACAGTATTGTGACAGTTACCGGCAGTTCCGATGCAGAAATGGTGAATGTATTGTTCGATCCTTTGTTTGTGATAGTAGACATCATTGTTATGATGGTAGTGACGAAGATAACTGTACTTCGACAGGTTAGTTTTTAATCCTTCCTGGAGTTTATTATCCTGATTTATTTCACTTTGCGCGAAAGAAACATGGATTTTCAAGCCCGAGCAATTTGTTCAAAATGTATAATGCATTAAAATTTGTCATTTTAGACGTACGAGTTGTTGGTGGTTCTCACAATGAAGGACGGGTAGAAGTTTACTATAAGGGTCAATGGGGGAACAGTTTGTGATGACAACTCGGGCATAAACATTGCTCGTGTTGTCTGCAGACAGCTGGGTTTTCAAGATGCAGAGGCAGCTTACCAAGGTCGTAATGTTCCCGATGAAACTGGACAAATATGGCTTGACGATGTTTATTGTAGAGGTTATGAGTCAGCGCTATTTTCATGCAGACATTCGGGATGGGGAACTCACAACTGTGGTCACAATGAAGACGCTGGTGTTCGCCATAACGGCACTGGATGTGAGAATAAATTTGAAAAATGACATTAACATATTCACTACCATCACAATTGTGGTCCTTTTCCAGGACGGAACATGACAACGCCACGGCCAGCATTGCAACCAACGACTGCATCAAGGCATTGCCAGTCTTGGCAATTTCGCTGTAGAAATGGTCAATGTATTCATCGATCTTGGACGTGCGACGGTGTTTCCAACTGTGCTGATAGAAGTGATGAAGACTGGGTTGTCTGTGGTAATTCAATTGATTTGTTTTTAGTCTCTCAGAGCATTGTATTGTAAGTATTGTAATTTGTTTTTGGGATGGTCGAATATTCACTCCTATGACAATCGTTGTTCTTTTTTAGGACGGAACACGACGACGCCATCGCCGACATGGCAACCGACGAATGCATCAAGGCATTGTGAGTCCTGGCAGTTCCGCTGTACAAATGGTCAATGTATTGATCGATCTTGGGAGTGCGACGGTGCTTATAACTGTGCTGATAGAAGTGATGAATCTTTGTGTAATTCTGCAGGTTAGCATGTCGGTACCATTTTACTAGTTTATTGTTGTGATCTAAAAACAAGCAAAATTAATTCATTCACTCATCTGCCTAGATGTCTATGGTTCACACCTGTTTTAATGTCGGTTTCATTCAGTTTATTTTACTAATTGTTTAACACTCAGTCCCAGACCAAAGTCCTGCATATTCATAACGCAACTAGGTGTGATAATGAATTATTTCCTTTATAATTCTGCTATACATACACTTGTGCTTACGTACTGTACAGTTTGTTCAATAAATATTCAGTTTTAGAAGTACGACTTGTTGGTGGTTCTCACAATGAAGGACGGGTAGAAGTTTACTACAAGGGTCAATGGGGAACAGTTTGTGATGACAACTGGGACATCAGAGATGCTCGTGTTGTCTGCAGACAGCTTGGTTTTCAAGATGCAGAGGCCGCTTACCAAGGTCGTAATGTTCCCGATGGAACTGGACGAATATGGCTTGACGATGTTTATTGTAGAGGTCATGAGTCAGCGCTATTTTCATGCAGACATTCTGGCTGGGAAACTCACAACTGTGGTCACAGTGAAGATGCTGGTGTTCGCTGTAACGTCACTGGAGGTGAGAATAAATTTGAAAAATGACATTAACATATTCACTACTACGACAATTGTGGTTCTTGTTTTAGGACGGAACATGACAACGCCAGGGCCGACATCACAACCAACGACTACATCAAGGTATTGCGAGTATTGGGAATTCCGCTGTTGAAATGGTCAATGTATTGATCGATCAAGGTTGTGCGACGGTGGTTGTGACTGCACTGATGGAAGTGATGAAGACTGGGTTGTCTGTGGTAATTCATCAGTTTCGTTGTTAGTCCCTCGGGGTTTTGTATTTCCAATTTGTCTCATGGAAGAATATGTTCACTACTAATAAGAATCGTGGTTCTTCCTTAGGACGGAACATGACAACGCCATGGCCGACATCGCAACCAACGAATGCATCAAGGCATTGTGAGTCCTGGCAATTCCGCTGTACAAATGGTCAATGTATTGATGGATCTTGGTTGTGCAACGGTGGTTATGACTGTGGTGATGGAAGTGATGAATCTTACTGTAATTCTACAGGTTAGAAAGTCGGTACTAGCTTATTGTTGTGATTTGTGTCACTTTTGCCTGTGCAAACTAAATAAATCTAATTTAGAAATAAAAATAAGATTTAGAATTAAAAATAAATCTAATAAAATCAATTAATTCACTCATCTGCCTAGATGTCTATGGTTTACACCCATTTCTAATGTCGGTTTTTTCAGTTTATTTTACTAACTTTTTTAACACTCAGTCTCAGAGTACAGTCCTGTATATTAATAACGCAACTACGTGTAACTAGAAAATATGTCCTTAATAAATTAGTGTTCAATTTTAGACGTACGACTTGTGGGTGGTTCTCACAATGCAGGACGGGTAGAGGTTTATTATAACGGTACATGGGGAACAGTCTGTGATGACAATTGGGACATAAACGATGCTCGTGTTGTCTGCAGACAACTTGGTTTTCAAGATGCCTTGGCCGCTTACCAAGGTCATGATAATGTTCTCGATGGAAGTGGACGGATTTGGCTTGACGATGTTCAATGTGGAGGTCATGAGTCAGCGCTATTTTCCTGCAGACATTCGAGATGGGGAAATCACAACTGTCGTCACAGTGAAGACGCTGGTGTTCGCTGTGGAAACACTGGTAATCCTTAATCTTTAAACTTTAATCTTTAAACTTGGATCTTTATTCTTTAATTAAAGCTCTTTACATACGGTAACCTAATTCAGTGGATAAGTATTTTAATACAGTTTCCATAGGGCCGTGTATGTACTAAGCTATGAAATACAAAACAAATAAATAAACACTATTTACAATGTATCACTATTACTGGCGTCAATTTTATACTTAGCTGATTAGCCGTTCAAACGACAAGATTGGTAGTTTATTGTAATTTTCGATGATTTCACTTCAGCTCTTTGAGGAAATTTATCTTAGGTTTGGGGAACGCCAATTTAGTTTGATTACTTGTTAGATTGTAATTGTTATTTTGGCTTCCTGTAAACAGCTCTACAAGATATTGAAGTGCTGCAATTGACCAGTTGATGCTTTGAATGTCATTATTACTTCTCGTTTGTTTTTTTAAATCCCGCAATTGGAAGCCAATTAAGATTATTTAGTGTTTGTGTGGAACGAACATCGTACGTGTCCTTGGTTATCACACGCACAGCTCTCTTTTGTAATTTAATTAGTTTATCAATTATCAATCAAAACCCATCGTTCCAGATTGTTGAACAATAATTGAAGTGTGGCCACACCAAGGCATTGTACATTTTTATTAAAGATGCTGTGAAGTCCGTTCTGCGCAGGCCTGTATTCCAATGGTCGGGACCCGACCATTGGAATGTATATTTCGCACCTTCCGAACTTTCTTGAATTGAATCTCTAGTCTGTGTTAATTTACAAGCATAGTGAACCAGAAGAGTGTTAAAAATTCAGTATAATATATAGCTAATAATATTTTACAACTGTAGGACTGAGTTCAAAATGTAAACAAAGCGTTTGTTTACATTACGGACTTTACAGCATCTTTAAAGTTTCGCTAGGAACAAAAGGGCGCGATCTTGAAATTACTTTACGTTATGCCATAGCCTATCGAAGGGAAGATGGCTGTGAAACTCATTAGAATAACAATATAAGTCATTATCTATGTTGGTCAACGTTTGTTCATAAATCTGGTCCTTCACCGTCACGTGTGTATTGTATTCTTGCCCAACTAACCAATAGCAATGTTTTAGGAAAGTCACCTATCCGTGACTCGAACAATAGGAAAACTGGAATTTGCTATTGGTGGATTTGGTAAAAATGCAATACGCACGTGACGTTGAAACGACCAGACTTATGAATAAACGTTGATTAACATCATAATGAGTTATATTGTTATTCTAATGAGTTTCACAGCCATCTTCCCTTCGATAGGCTATGGTTATGCATGCATCATTATATTTGTTCCACTTCAGTTGTCAAGTGACCTTTTTTCAAAAACGCGTTTGATGTTGCTTCCCCTTCATATTAGTATACTGGGGTATTTTCAATTGATGTTAGGCGATGTCTTGATCCTATTATGCTTGAACTCATTTTTTTCATATTTAAGAAAAGTTTATTAGCTGTTAGTTACCTGTGAACATTTTCAATGAGGACTTGGCCCTTCACAGGAAAGGTTTGTATCATCAGCAAATAATTTGCTTTAAGCCTGCAGCACACGAGAGCTATCTGCTGAGCAAAAAGTTACTCGTGCCTGTCAGCTCAGCCAATAGCTCACCGTGTGCGGGTACATTTTACTGAGTTTTTTCCCTCATGCAACCTTTTCTCACGTATCAAACATGTTTGATCGGTGAGCTATCGGCTGAGCTAGCAGACACGAGTAACTTTTGGCTCAGCAGATAGCTCTCGTGTGCTGCAGGCTTTAGTTGACTTTGATCAATTGGGTTCAAATTATTTTCGTAACAAGGCGAGATCTCGCTCGTAAACTTGTCGAAAAGTTTTCTCGCTAACCGGGATAACTTCTGCCCATATGAACAGGCCCTAACAGGCCGTCTCAAAACGTTTCTTCTCTGAGAATACCCCCGCGAGAAAGAATGAAGGAATAATAACTGTTCAAGCCATATGAGACAACCAATTTAAGCTGGTTATTTTAACCAATCTGTTTTTACAGTGTGTGTCCGGTATGTATGCACTGTCATTTGGTCCAGTGATGAAATGGAAGGAGTCCGCTGACAAGAGTACTGGCGGTGAGTTATCAGATGCTCGTTTTCGACAAGTGTGTATTGTGCTATTCAATTTACGAACACGTATGAACATTTGGAACTTTCTCAATACCACAACCGCGCCTTCACGAAATATTGAAAAGTTTATTGAATACTGTCACAGAAGATATCCCCATGCGCGACCAAGTCCGTTTTGTTTTGTGATCGCTTCAGCTTGAATAACCCATTTCTCGTCCTATCATGCCTTTTCATCGAGTTGTTTCTGAAAAGGATAGTCGGTATCGTCATGTACTAAACCATCAGAGCAAACACGTTATTGGCACACGAATTACATCAAAAACCCGAGTTCCGATAGGCTCTTGCGGTTTAGACGAAGTCCAACTACCTCAAACGTATTCATCTGATTATCAAATCAATGTCTTTTCAAAAGAACATCAAAACATGATCATATATTTTTTCCGGACGAATGGGTATTTCAAGGAGACAATACGAGAAATGAGTTTTGCGAATAGCTCTTTACAACCAAACATGCGAACTGTACCGTATTGACACATAAGAGAGTTTAAGTTCGACTTCCAATACCAATACCGATGTTTTCACTTCTGTTCTCATTTTGGTACCGGGAATTTGTTAGAACACATTAATCGTCACCGAAAATGTGCGGTATACTAAACGGCAGCTGAGCTAAAATTCCGACTGAAACATATGACTCGGGTGATGCTAATAAACAAATAGTTTACATGTTTATCGTAAAAATTATGAAATATCCGATTTATATGAGTTTATCTTCCAATACAAGGCCGACTTCGGTAGTGGTGACTTCCAATACACTTGTCCTCGTGCTTCTTGCAAGCAGAGAGCATGCGCGTGACATGTTGTTAGTATCGGTATTGGTATCGGAAGTCGAACTTAAACTCTCTATAACTTTCAAGGCTACGATATGTATTATATTCTTTAATATTACACGAGAACAGTGTTGTTCCCGAAGTTATTATGCGCGTTGTTTACAACAATGTTATGATATGTAGCACAATAATATTTTCTGTTCTATTCCTGGACTACCTCAAGCGTCACCGCAGCCCTCCTTTTGGAACTATCGCTAAAGGCCTCACGAACAACTTGATCGGTCAGGAACCCATCGGCATTCTGTGGAACTAATACATTGGCATATGTAGTACTCACAACTTTCTTGCTACGTTTCACCCTATTCATTTGAACCTGCAGATTGTGATGTTGACCATGCTCATTTTCCACCATCCCTTGCATGTCAAGGCGGAACAATTTGTTAGGTGAGTCGCTCAATTTCCCCGCATTCTGTACAAAAATCTGCTGTGCACTAATACTCATGGTGAAGTCATCCAGCTCGTTTCTTCTTGGGTTTTTTGGGAGCAGATTACGGTCGGCGATTTTTGCTTTGGGATTCAAGTGAAACATCACCTTCTTGTTGTCATTTGTGGTGCCACCTGGGTAATGTAGCGGTAAGTCAGCCGCCGTTACAGCACGGATCAGCCTCTCTCCTACATTCAGGTCTTCGTCGTGGTATTCGTGACTGGTAAACTGAGCTTCATCCGTCGCCGGATAGGTTGAATGTTGCTCTGAAGGAGTATGCTTGGAGCATACAATGACGACCATGAGCAGGAAACCGAACGCTATTGCCAATTTAACCCCAGTCATTGCTAAAAAATGTTGTATGTTAAATAAGTACCTTATAAAACCCCCAATCCATCTCGGCATAATGCAATTAGCCTTTCTCACGATGACGAATATCCGGCGCCATTTTTGGGTGGCGTCTAATTCTCCTTAACCAATGCAGACAATTAAAACAATGTGAAAAGCAATTTTTCAGAATAAACTAACCATTTCCAAAGCAAATTTACCATCATTCGTCAAAAAAATATATAAAAAGTCACTGTTATGTGGACTTCTCTTGCAAACTTCGGCTGAAATGTCACCCAAAAATGGTGGCGTGAGAAAGGCTAATTATACAGATAGGATTTCCATCCCATGCAATTCAGCAAGCAACTCAGGAAGCAACAACCGGGATCCTGGCTGGGTGGAACAATTAAAATGTTGAAGTAATAGGCGAGAAAAAGCTGAAAGAAGCTGACCATGCAAAGGTTAGATCGCTTAGCCGGCACATCACGCTCTCGCAGTAATCAACTAGATATTTGTTGGTCTTTTGTGGCATTTGTGTCTTGCACAATTGTCTGTACTGCATGCATATCTTCTGTAGAAAACGTAAGCTATATAATTTAGCTATATGATCTTAGAGATTGTTACCTGTTATTCGCTGTTAAAAATAATCGGGTTAAGTAGAGTATCGATCTCTGCATGACAGCAATAAAATTGTTGTCTAGGTCAGCTTATTGTTTACTAAACTTTACTAGTTTTGCTAGGGCGGAAGCCTGTTTACACTTGGGGCCGTAACGTTTCATAAACAAAGCAAAAACCTATCCGGTGTATAGTGTAAATGTAGCCTAATAAAATAAAAGTTTGAGTTTTCCAACTATGTTTTAATTTAGATAGAATACATCATACATGATAGTGTTGGGAAAGCAATATTAAGAACAGCTAACCAAGGTTGCGTGACAGCCAATTCTAATCTATGATCATATTTACATACTTGGAAAATGTGGAGTATCCATACAGTCCTGTTTGCCCTCTCTAGCGCCCTTGCAGTCTCGTCCACCAAACGGAGGCTTGGGATTAGTGCAACTGCGGAATCGTAGTTGACGACCTTTGCCGCATGTCACAGAACACACAGTCCAGTTTCCCCAATCCGACCACCTGCCATGGACTGCAGTAAAAAGACTCACGTTAATTAAAGCGCTATGTAATATAGGTCCATCGAATAAGGCCTGTTTTATACGTCGCGAACAATAATAGATGAAGGTTAATGAGGTTTATCATCTCATTATCTATTGTCTTAATTGCATTCGACGCGACCAAAATTCGACGTATAAAACAGGCCTAAGATACCTTATACATGCACCTTACATTCGCAGTACCCTAGTAAAACTTGTACACTTGTAAAATCATGAATAATTAATAAGGCCACAAACAAATCACGATGCGGTATTTAGGTCACATGTGCAACTTGTAAACCGCATTAAAGATCAGAAAGTCGTGTTAGAGGGATGGTTTATGAAAGTTAACAATACTAATTGAGAAGCATGGATGTTTATGAAAGTTAAGAATACTAATTTAAGTTTTAATAGCATGCTAATGAAGCGTGAGATTGTCCCCATGGGCAGAGAATACTAATAAAGTAAACAAATAAATTCATTTTACAAGTACGTTAAAATATTCGCAACTGATCTTATGGGCATTTAACAATGGCTCACGCTCGCCATTGTAAATAGTACATAAAGATCAGCTGCTCATATTCTAAATAGTACATGAACTTACGGTAAGAGCTCGACAACTGGCCTCTGTAGCTCAGTTGGTTAGAGCGCTGCACCGAAATCGCAGGGCGACCAGTTTGATTCCTGCCAGTGGTCCAATAGGTGCATTTTTCGCAACTGTTCCTGGTCAGGTCTAATAAATGAATAAAAATTTCCACACTCTGAATTTCCATCTACAAAAATACTGTACTTATTACTGTAAGTAACACTTTCATGGTTGCGGGTTGGATTCTCAACTGTGACTTTACTAACTTTGCTTACAGTGTGATAAATCACCAAAAAGTCACATGACTTCACAAAAAAATCACATGATCTCGTACACTTTTTAGGAGTGATTTGCCCGTCGTCCAAAAAGATTATTATTTCCATAGAATCAAGTTGAAACCAGGGTAAGCAAACAAAATAAAGTTTTGTATTTTCTTAAAGTGCGACTATATAACCCTAATATGATTTTTGGTATGTGTAATATTTGGGTCATTCGAAGAAGAAATGTAATATATCTTTATGATAAAAAATCCTATCTTGATCAACTTTTTCACTGTCAAAGTTTCTATATATCTATATATCATCATCTATATATCTGACATCTATATATCTGGAACTTGGACAGTGAAAAAGTTGATCAAGATGAGGTTTTTTACTATAAAGATACATACAATTTTTCTCCTCAGAATGACCCAAGTATTACACATTCCAAAAATTATATTATATTTGGGGTTAGTCGCACTTTAAATTCTTTATATCTGTACATATGTGACAGTTTAAGTCTTGTGTTTTCTTTGTATCTGTACATGGTTATAGAAATTGTTTCAGCCCTGTTTAAAATGATTCAGTAAAGTCTGAGAACTTCGCACACAACAATAAACGATTTAATCATTTTATGCTACCAGTATAATAATACTCCGGCCACCAAGACCAATTAACGGGGGCCTTTTTGCGCTCCTTATCTCTCCCTTATATGAGATACGTTATGTCTTTATAATCATCATTAGTGTCTTATAACCTATATACGCACGATATATAAGTTAATATGAAATTAAATTTAGTAGTTTATATATGTCTGTATATATATCTGCATGACTTATTGCCTCCAGTGAACTCGTCAGAAATATGTCTGCGAGGAAGAAGAATGTTTAGTCCTAATTTTAAGACCAATAGATTTAAAAATGATTTTATTAATTGTAGTTCATGTAAATAGCCAACTGAAACGAACTAATTTTTAATACGGTTAGTCAATCTAACTGTTAAGTATTTGTACACCCTCAATTAAAAGAGCACAAAAAATCAAAATAAAAAATTAACAAAAAAATGTTAAAAATCACAAAAAAAATCTCACATGATTTTTCTATCTCCATGCCATACCGTACACTTTTTAGGAGTGATTTTAAAAGAGAATGGAGAAAAAATGTTTTAAAGAAATTTAAAAAAAATCATTGAAAAATAAAAAAATCACAAAAAAATTTAAAAGTCACAAACACTTTTTAGGAGTGATTTGCACAACTCAACATATATTCAGCCGACGTACAATTCGAATTAATGAATGCGTGAAAACACAAGGTCTTCTGCACATAGGAATTTAGGATAACTTCTATTTGTATGAACAAATACACAACTCAAAGAAAAATGTTTAACAACGTCAACGAATATTTGAAAGGTTGTGGCTAATTTGAATTTGAAAGGGTGTACAATTTTTTGATACACCCTGTATATGAATTTAATGAGATAATACAATGATATAGAAAGCATTGTTGTTGTAAAGAGAGTATTAGTTAAAGAGAGTATTAGTTTAGCATTTTATTATTATTATATTATTATTATTATTATACCTAGTATTTCTAAGTTCATATTTTCAGCTATAGTTATTTCGCCATTTTCACCAAATATGAATTCTTTATGGTTGCATTTAGGACAGACATAGTGACTCATGTTCTCAATAACACCCAGGACCTGGACAAGAAAAGCAATATTGCCAGACTAACTTTATTAGTAGCAGATTTTCCTACCAGTTCTAAACTGTTCTCCCTAGAGGTCAAAACTCAAAGAAAACTATAAGTAAAAGATGCAAACCAAACTAACTTTATTTATACTATTTATATACTGGATAGCTCTATCACTTCTAAACTCCTAGAGGTTCAGTTTCACATTTGATCACTTGCATGGTGTTACGTACAGGGACATGGACCTTTTGGAACATCTCGGCACCCTTTTGTGCATCCAGAAGAGCAATGTCTTGAGGTGTTGTAACAATGATAGCACCTGAAGTAAAAAGAAATGTGAAACATCCCACAGATGAATTAGAGTCAACCCATTTAGTGAGGACATTGCCATCACATGTACCTGACAGAGGAACAGTTTGGGATATAGAGAGCTGTGTATCCCCTGTTCCAGGAGGCATATCCACAATAGGGACATCCAATGTCCCCCAGTTCACCTGTCTCGGTAATTTCTCCGGGGCAGACATCACCATTAATCCTCGCCAAACTATTGGTGATTTTTCATCAACTAAAAATCCCATTGACATGCTAAACATGAAAAGCGAACAAAATTAATCAATGCTTTGACATTGGTCATGAGAAATGAACATGATTGGCTTACAAAAAAACTTACAGAATACAGCATGATTAATAGAGCTAACATACAGTATGTGTCTCACCATGAAATTCCATAATCTTTCAAAGGTTCCATCTTGTTGTCTAAAAACAAAAAACAACATTTAGCAAACAATAGAAAGAGTATTAATACAGTACATTCTACAAAACAATTTTTTATATGCAACCTTGATTAAGCTCTGGTTTTCCCGAGAGGTTCATCATTTTTGGATTTGATGGTCCATAAATATCAGCATCCAGTAGACCAACACTTTTGCTCTGGAAGTCAGACATACAGTACTATACTGTAATTAACATGTCGATGGATGTATATATGGTAAAAAAGGTAATTAATTAATATATAACATAATTACTTACTGTACCTTATTTATAGCTGCTAGTCCTAAAGCCAGATTGACTAAAATATAAGACAGTGGTGCTTTAATATAAAATATAATAAAATATACCTGTAAGACAGTGGTGGCAACAGTGATGATGGTGATAATGATGGTGGTTCAAGTGGGATATTTCCTCTGCCCATACTAACCAGCACAAGTTGACTTGCCAACCCCACCCTTGCCAGAAGCAACAACCACAATATCTTTCACTCCTTCGATGAGTTTTCTTTTTGGTAAACCTTGGAACATTCTTTCCTCTCTGGTTTTCACCTGTGGCTGTGAATGACCGTCACTGCTAAGCCCCTGTAAACAGATTGGAATTGGATTGGTTAAGGGTTAGGGTTAAGAGTTAGTGTCTTGTTTAGCTGCTACACTGCTATGAACATCGCTGTATAGGACTCTACACGCAACTCAACGCTGAATGTCTTATCCTAAAATTTGACGCATACCGGGTATGACAAATGTTCATATTTTGCACCTAAAATATTTAAATATATCCATGCAATTTACTCACAACTGGGTCAGCATGCGTTGAGAACGATATTCTTGCATTTTGTTTGTGAGTTCTGTAATTTGAAGTTGAGAGAAGGGTTAAATTTGAGTAAGAAAAATAAAATTGTTTAAAAAATCGTCTATACGTAGCCATGTTGTTTTTGTAAAGAGACGATACATTATGTAATTCCATGTCAAAGTGATCGAATTTTTTCTGTGAAATGTGATGGAAGTAACATCGAAGAAAGAAAATATTACTTAAGTAAAAAACCAAAAAGTGAAAATATGGACAATCACAAGATAAATGAGATGTAATACAACTGATAATTTTAATTAATAGCCATTTAAATTAGGATCTTTTACAGAAATGACAGTATGAGACTGTTAGTCTATAAAATTTTCCTGCAAACTTTTTTCAAATTTTTGTTTTATCATAGTGGAAGCATTAATGAGATACAAGCACTGCCACCTGTAGAGTATAAACACAGAGAAAAGATATACAGAGAGGAAACACATGGCAAATTATGTCACACTGATATATTCAGTCTACTAACTATATAAAATTATATTAATTCACTATTTTATTAAATTTTGATAATGCAGAGGAATAAAACTATACATATTATAGAAGTATTCAATCATGTTTTTTTTATGTGAGTTATATTTTGAGGAATTTATATCATTCACTGCTTTGTTTTTTATACATGAGCATCTGAAATTCCCAGCCAGTGCACTTCACAATTTTTGCCCCCGCAGGGTTTTGGCCCCTTCAGCCGGATAGACGCACACAGATCAAGTTATATGTGGTTCACTTTTAAAGTTCGTCCAATTTTATCAATCTTCTAAGCATTTTGAAAGAAAGCCAGATAGTAATAACATTTTGTCCTATTAATATATGTAAATTACCATAAGGCATGATCACTTTTAATAACAGCTAGTTAGTACACCATAATCAGCCGGGGGCAGTTGCCAGTTTTAGTGTGAACTATTTATAGTAATGCACTTGTCAATGTTTAGCCCCAGGGGAGGGGGGGGCAGGCATACCTGGAGGATTTGACATTTTGCCCAATTCTCGTGTCAATTTCCCCGCCATGGGGACAGTCTCTTGTGTCAAATGCCCTTCACCTAGGATGAAAATATTTGCAATGTTTAGCTAGATAAATCAGTACTTCATTGCATACAAACTCCGTATAAATATCAATATTATTTATTAATATTCATAAGCATGCGGTATGCAAATATCTGACAGTAGACAGAAGCAAATCACTCACCTCTAATAACAAATTCATTGTATCCACTCGCTGCTACTGCTTTTCGTTTGCGTCTATATATGTCCCAGGCTTTGAACAAGGGAATTTTGCCGATTTTCTTTTAATAAAATGTATTTTAATATATGAACAATCAATGCGAGCATGATGAAGGTCGATGAAAGTCCACGCTCAACCACAGAGTAGAGACATACAGAGACGTAACTACAGTAGTGGGCAGGGTAGAAAACCCGGGGAGCGGATAACCGGATAACTGGATAACCGGATAACGGATAGTATATAGAGATTTTTTCATGGGAAATACTTACGTGTGCAAAATTTGTTTACTTCATAATATGAGGCAATATACCAATGGTCAGTACGTATAGTCGCCATTTCTATTGGAGTATTGAAGAGGGAGTCGTTCACAAGTTTCCCGCGAACTTGGTAGTATAAAATTTGGCAATTGGCAAATCAAACGAAGTCTTAGCAGTTCAAATAGCTATGAAAAGGTTTTCCTTCCATCGCTGCTTATGTTTTGTGTGATAAACAATCAAGTTGCTTTGATTTCATCTTTTCGGGCAAATATTTATTACTTTGAAACTGATTTCAGTTCGTAGCAATCGGCAAGTCAGAATATTAAAAAGCATGTTTTACTTTTACGGAATAATTTTTCCTGCAATAATTTCACAATCCCGGGTAATTTTTTCCCCTCGCCAATTTTTAACAAGTTAAGCGGAATCAGTTTGATGTTCTGGTGCTCCGTATTCCAGAAAGATGCTGTTACGGTGTTCCGTGTTCCGGTGTTCCTGATTTTACTAATAGCCCGGCCACTTTGCCCATTTGATTTCGTCATTTTGAGGCCCTGTGGAACAACACATACGCGCGATTGGAAGATGAATGCCATGAACTGAATTATTGCCATGAGCTCGTAACCGCATGTCAAAAACTATCCAAAAACCGCCATTTATTTTGGTCAGTAACGAATCCGGAGGGTCAATTTCGACATTTTCCGTCTCCGCACGATTTCCAGTTAACCACAAACCGTACAAAATAACTGGATATAACCGAAATCCGACCTCAAAATATGGCTAAATCCGCATAACCGCAAAACTATAATAGACCCCCTATACGGACTGTATTAGCAGCTATTTGTCATTATGTTCCGTTAGTATATGTGGATAAAATTTATCTAGTTCTGGAAATGTGAACGACTCTTCAGACTTCACATTGGAATACTACAAGGGGATAGCATATCAAAGTAATCAATTAAAAATTTGGTAGTCTATATACAGACTATGATAATACAGAACATGCATGTAATATTTTCTGATCGAAAAGAAATGTACAATTGCCAGTATGACTATATTGTCTTCATTATTGTTGTCTGAAATATGCCAAAATATCCACATCTTTTCCCGTCATTAGATCAAGCTATTTTCTGAAATTTGATGCTCAGATTGCTGCAAATGGCGTTTCTGGGGTCTACTGTTTCAAAAATTTTCCGGCGGGGCATGCCCCCGGACCCCCCCCCCCCTAAGAAGTCTCACGCCTTCGGCACTCGTTTGCATGACCACTCACACGAGGCTGGCTTCGCCACTGGGGAAAATTCAAAACATTTCTCAGAGAAAACAACAATATTTGTTAGTTATATTTATGTGTGCATACAATATTTTGTATATATTCTCTTATACTTTAACTGTGTGATAATTTATATTATATTTTAGATTAAACTTTGTAAATATTAGTTTAAACGGCCTCTTGAAAAACAGATAATAGCTGTTCTTGAATTTACAAGAACATTCGAATTCTTACATTCTTACTTACAGTCAAGTCAAGAAACCAAGCAAATCGTTATTCGCAGTGCTCTCTCGTGTTGTTATTCAATGCATGCTCTCTTCACACTCGAGCGCGGTTATAACAAACGTTTATTGTAATGTTTTTAAAATAGGCCATTACATTTGTCCTTTCTTGTCACGTTGATACGCTTTGCACCGATTCACTTGTTACTACGCGTCTTGTTTATCTAGGTCTGGCCCAAATATTGGCAAATGTAAACATTTGATAATAGCCGAACAGAGAAATGTCCATAAGCATGGAGGAAATTTCAGTCAAATTTCTTATTGTAATTCACCATGTTGGTGCAATAATGTGTTTATAATAAACCATTTTATTATTATTTATTATTATGATTATATTGTCTTATGCATGGTGCATTGAAAATCAGTTGAGTCATGAAAGAGCTCTGGAGTGATGAAGACTTGTTTAACTTTAGTTTAATTTAATGACAGCAAGTGAAAGTTGATCTTTGGCTATAAGACATGACACTTTAATAAAGTTATCAAGTTTTACATTTAATAAAGTTTTACATTTATAATAAATATAAATATAATCTCATGTTTCGCACAACTTCCTGCTAGGCTGGCTGAAAATCACTTTTAATGTTATTTTTCATTAATCTAATGCCTCATAGAGACTCGTAGAGGATCGTTCACTGATTTATACTATATATCTTGTCTCCCGGGCGTCCCCGGGCGCTCCGGGCAGTATTTAGTAGGACCGAGAATTTAGAAGTAGACTAGCGATTTAATTTCTTCCGCGATTTTTTTGGCAGTGAATTATGTCATGTTGCAGAGAATACATCAGTTCGTGAAGTCACGGTACCCAACAATCAAAATTGCGAAACTCGCCGTATATAGTGTTATCAGTGACGACGACGTTGAAAAATGGAACGAATCAAAGATATACGGCTGAGCAACACGAAACTCGAAAGTGAGCACAAATTGGGCGGTTGGTTGACACATGGTTTGAATAGATACCAGAGGCCTGACTTGTCAATGAAACTGAAGATTCTAAAGCTTTCGAACAGGGCGCTTATATATATAAGCGCCCTGCCATAGAATAAGGCCCTGCTTTCGAATGTGGTTCTCGCGTGATTTCAGTGGCTAAACCAGAGATAGAAGAAAAGGTTAGGCCCGTTTCATACGCCGTACTACTACTTCACATGTGCCAAATACATTAAAAACAATAGGTAATGAGGCATTTCAGCTCATTACCTATTGTCTTTAATGTTTCGGCACATGTGAAGTACGGCGTATGAAACGGGCCTGAGTGATGATAATGAAGCGAGTCGTGAAGTACTTTTAAAACAAGAAAAAAACGCCAACAGTTACGATGGCGAACGCTAGTACAAGCAATGCCAAGATACTTTGCACTAAAGACTCTGGAAGGGAAAAGAATGATAGTTTGAGGTATATATTTGGTAATATACCGGGGATGTAACTGGTATGTACCTTGAATATATATAATTATCTGCTATGTGCACCCATTTCTTATTCAAACCCTATAGTTTTCCCTGGGGAAATATCAAATCCCTTGCCTTGCTTTAAGATTGTATTGGATGTACAGTATATACCAATGAAGAACCAAGAAAACCGCCCAATTAAGCAATTATTAGATAATTAATTAGAGTTGTATACCGAGGATGGAGGCTTTATGTCAGATACATTCCCTCGGGGGCCTGCGGCATCTCGGGTATGTATCTGATATAAAGCCTCCAACCTCGGTATATAAATCTATATGTAACGTAAGTATGAAACATCTGTCTTTTGTAAGCACATGGCGAACTAGCTGCTAAGGATAATGCGATGGGCTTGTTATTTTCTGAAAGTTGTCTAACAGGCCGTCTCAAAACATTTCCTGGAGAATACCCCGCGAGAAAGAATGAAGGGATAATAACTGTTCAGGGCATTTTTTAAGGATTCTTCAGTGGTGGGGCAAAACTGCCAAAGGGCCCATTTTTTTCTGGCCCTCTCCCCAAGATAGTATGCGATCGCCGAGGGTGTGAGCCGAGTACCACAGACACGAGTTAGCTAGGGGGGTCTGGGCATGCCCCCCAGGAAATTTTTAAAATTTGGGTCTCTGAAATAGCATTTTTTGCATTCTGAGAACTCATCTTAATAAAAAATCTCAGCTTCTCAAAACACAGTTTTAATGATAAAATTTGTAATAAATTGCATGCTAAACATTCAAACACAACATAAATTTAAGTATGCTCGCCAACAAATTTTATTTTTTAAACTTCTTCTTTTCAAACTCATTTGCTCAACACAGGTCATAGGGCCCTGGCTTCGGGGAAATTGGCCATTTTTTTCCTTCAGTAGTGGGGCAGAGTAAGGGGCCCAGTGGGGCAAATGTCCCACCAGTCCATGGTATTAAAAAATGCCTTGTAACTGTTCAAGCCATATGAGACAACCAATTCAAGTTGGTTATTTTAACCAATCTGTTTTTACAGTGTGTGTCCGATATGTATGCACTGTCATTTGGTCCAGTGATGAAATGGAAGGAATTCGCTGACAAGAGTACTGGCGGTGAGTAATCAGAGGCTCTTTTTCGACAGCTGTGGATTGTAGTATTCAATTTAGGAACACGTATATATCAATTTGGAACTTTCACAATACCACAACCGCGCCTTCACGAAATATTGGAAAGTTTATTGAATACTGTCACACATGCACGATATTCCCACGCACGATCAAATCCGTTTTGTTTTTGCGATCGCCTCAGCTTGAATACCCCATTTCTCTTCCTTTCATGCCTTGTCATCGACTTGCAACCGAGCGTATCAGTTCCAGCTGAAATTGAGCGTGTTATTCAGTTTAATCACAAATTTCGTTTGAATGATATAGTGGTCATCGTCAATTTACTTTGAAATGGCTAACGGCGGTATGGGTAATAAGCGAAGTGAAATTATTCTAGAAAAACATTTGGCTAAAAAGAATTCAATTATTCGTATTCGAAACACCGATGAATTTTGTTTAGCTAGGGCTTTAGCTGTTTCTATTTCGAAAATTGAAAAGAATAGTCTGTATCGTCATGTACTAAACAATCAAAGACAAAAGCCGTGTTTACACTGCGAGCCTAAGCCGCCACTAGGCCTAGCTTCGGACTAGATTTTTGTAGTGTAAACGTACTTCGAAAGCCTGGCCTAGGCCAGAAAATTTGGGCCCATCAGAACAGGTGGCCCAGATTTTCTGGCCTAGGCGAGGTCAAAGTGCGTTTACACTACAAAAATCTAGTCCGAAGCTAGGCCAAGGCCATGCAGGCTCAGGCTCGTAGTGTAAACACGGCTAAAGGCGGTTGCAAACACGTTATTAGCACACGAATTCCATAAAAAAAACGAGTTCCGATAGGCTCTTGCGGTTGTCCAACTATTTCAAACGTATTTATCTGATTATCAAATCAATATTGTTCCAAAGAACATCAAAACACGATCATTTTTTGCGGACGAATGGTAATTCAACTTGGATGGTTAATTATGCCGTTGAATATTAATTATCTGCATAACCATTCAACTTGGATGGTAATGCCTTTGAATATCATTGCCATTACCATTCAACCTATATTCAAAAAGTTAATCATAACCTTGGTTCACTTTAATCGAAGAGAGTAAGTGCGGGCCCCCAAAAGCGCGGGGCACGTGGCCTTGCGCCATATGGTTACTTCGGCATTGCCTCAAAGCAGTTAGAGCGAAATAATGTTCTTTGATTTTGAATGTCGCCAGGAAAACGGGAACCATGAACCAAACTTGTCCGTGATTCAGAACGAGGCCACGCGGTGGCAGTGACGAATGGGTATTTCAAGGAGACAATACGAGAAATGAGTTTTGCGAATGGCTTTTTATACGAACGAACATGCGAACTGTACCGTACTGACACATAACTTCCAAGGCTACAATATTTATTATATTCTTTAATATTACACGGGAACAGTGTTGTTCCCGAAGTTATCATGCGCGTTGTTTACAACAATGCTATGATATGTAGCACAATATTTTCTGTTCTATCCCGGCCCTGGACTACTTATTTCTAATTTCAAGCGTCACCGCAGCGTCGCGGTTGGAACTATCTTGAAACGCCCTACGAACAACGCGATCCGTCAGTAATCCATTGGCATTCTGTGGAACTAACACAATAGCGTATGTAGTACTCGGTACTTTTTTGCTACGTTTCACCCCATTCAATTGCACCTGCAGGTTGTGATGATATTGATTATTTTTTTTCACCATCCCTTGCATATCAAGGCGGAAATACTTTTTACTTGAGGAGTCCAATTGCCCCGCATTCTCAGCAAAAATCTTATCTATCTTAATACTACCAATGAAGTTATGTAGGTCAATTCGTTGTCCTTGTGAGAGCTGATTACGGTCGGCGATTTGTGCATCGGGATTCAAATGAAACCACACTTGCCTGTTATCAGTTGTGCCACCACCTTTGTAAGGGTTCGGTTGATTATTTACACCAACCACCCTCTTTCCCACATTAACTTCCAGATCTTCGTCGTGGTATTCGTGTGGATTAGTGGTAAAATGAACTTCATTCGTGACCGGATAGGTTGAATGTTGCTCTTCAGGAATTTGCTTGGAACATGCAATGACGACCATGAGCAGGAAACCGAACGCTTTTGCCAATTTAACGCCAGTCATCGCTAAAAAATATGTTGTATATTAAATAAGCGCTAGTTCTCTTTTAAATAATTTGCACCTAGACAATCTTTGTTCACGACGCAAAAAGATTAAGGCTGGAATTATGTTTAAAATACCCAATGGTGATGCACCATCTTACCTACAAAATCTTTTCTCTGTTCACGGCAGTGCATGGTACAACTTAAGAAACTCTAAATTAAAGCTCAATTTGCCCAAGCCACGAACTAACTATTTAAAGCGAAGCCTTTGTTATATAGTAGAGCCTTATTACGGAATAATCTGCCTCAAAATACGAATGCTTCATTATTCGTTACCACTATTTAAGAATTCCTTAAATTATTACTATAATTTGTAAAATGACTAGCTCCCACACGGCAATCTTGGAAATCAGTTGTAATTATTTTTTCTATCTAATTAATGTACTGAAGATTTTACCGTGTTAAAGTTTTATTGTATTGTATTGTATATTAAATAAGAACCTGATAATAACCCAGTCTATCTCGGCATAATGCAATTAGCCTTTCTCACGATGACGAATATCCGCCATTTTTGTGTGGCGTCTAATTTTCGTTAACCAATGCAGACAATTAAAACAATGTGAAGAGCAATTTTTCAAAATAAACTAACCATTTACAAAGCAAATTTACCATCATTCGTTCAAAAAATTATAAAAAGTCGCTCTTATATATGTGGACTTATCTCACAGACTTCGGCTGAAAAGCCACCCAAAAATGGCGGCGTGAGAAAGGCTATAATTACTAAAATTACTTAGGATTTCATCCCATGCAATTCAACGAGAAACTCGGGGATGCAACTGGACCGCGATATTGAAGTAAGGGACCGGTCATAAAGTATTTACTAGGGAGTGTGGAGGATATTTTGGGGGTACGAAGAAAACAACTGAACCTGTAGGGAGTACCAAACTCTTAGTACTATATAGGTACAGAAAAAAATTACATTTTATAATTATTGTTGAATATTGAATGTATTTGTGCCCAGATTTAAGTTTGGAAAGAATAGACTAGCTTATGCATAATGACGTCACAAGGCTTGATGCCTGCGAGAAATGCTGGTCTTAGTAGTCATCGCCCGGGAAAAGTTCGGCGATGGTGGCCATTTTGAATTGTTTAATTTTCCCGGGCGATGACTACTGAGACCAGCATTCTTTGCGGGCATCAAGCCTTGTGACGTCATTATGCATAAGGCCTAGGGTCAGTAGGTAGTTCATTATCCGTGAAACTTTTGGAGCACAAATCTGATACATCTGAATTGTCAATGACAATGCTAGCAAGCTCACACCATAAGAACCTGTTAATGATTGAAGGGGGGGGGGTATGAACATTTTCACTTAAATTGAAGGAGGTTATGAAAATTTTTCCATAGGTTTTTGAGAGGGTATGGAAATATGTACTTGAAATTTTATTTATCCTCCACCCCCCTCTAGTAATTACTTTATGACCGGTCCCTAAGAGGCGACAAAATGCTGAAAGAAGCTGACCATGCAAAGGTTAGATCAGCTTAGCCGGCACATCACGCTCTCGCAGTAATCAACTGAGTAGATATTTGTTGGTCTTTTGTGCCATATTTTGTCGGTCTTGCAAAATTGTCTGTACTGCATGATGCATTTTCTATAGAGAACGTCAGCCATATACTTTAGCTATGTAGTATACGATTTGTCGATTTTGGAGATTATTTGCTGTTAAAAATGATTGGGTTAAGATCCGATTGATTCGATCTCTGACAGTAATAAAAAAATTATTGTCTATAGTTCACCTTATTGTTTACTAAACTTTACCACTAGTATAGTGTAGATTTAACGATGCCAGTGCGATAAATCACAAAAAAACCACATGATTTTTTGATCTTGTGCACTTTTTGGGAGTGATTTGCCCCTTGTTCAAAAAGTTTATTATTTCCATAGAATCAAGTTGAAACCAGAGTAAGCAAACAAAATAAGGTTTTGTATTTAGTTCTTTTCGATATATGTACATGCAGGCTATAGAAATTATTACCTGCTAAAACTGATGATTCAATAAATTAAGTAAATCTTCACACTGCAGGAATGGAATTATTGTCTTCACTAAACTTTAATATAGATAATAATGACATTGCAAGATATCTGCAAGAAATCATTTTATGCATGCCACCAGTTACCAGTATAATAATACTCCGGCCACCAAGACAAATTAATGGGGCCTTTTTGCAGTCCTTATCTCCCTCATATATGAGATGCGATGTCCATGTTATAGCTTATATATGTATTTCTTGCTATACTCTCCTCCCTTATGGCTATGTGAACTCAATTTGTAGAGCTATTGATTTAATAATCATCTTTAGTGTCTTATAACCTGTACGTATGATAAGGTAATATGAAATTAAGTTTAGTAGTTTATATATGTCTGCATATTTTAATAATATATTTTGTTTTTTATCTCCCGAGATGAGCCTTTTCTCGCATATATACTTTTTTTGTTACACCTTGAAAAATATTAAAAATTTGTTTGTGAAATTTGTGATATCGAGCCCGAGTAAAAGACGTAAATGTCCGGCTGCTTAGAAAGATTATTGCATTGTTTAATTAAGAACCACGATATTTCTGATTTCCGCATGTTTATTCAGTAAGGCATATAAATTAACCACATAACTGATGCACTGTCTATACTGAGGGCCCCCTATACCTCTTCACAATATACTTTCACGTAAAAATATTTTGCCTTTTCACGAGTCACGGATTAATTAAGAAAATCATCGATCACGTTTCACGGCTAAGTAAAATAAGCCCTTCACGCTTCACGCAAAAAGTATAGGGGGCCCGATCACGTTTCACGGCTAAGTAAAATAAGCCCTTCACGCTTCACGCAAAAAGTATAGGGGGCCCTCTATACTAGCTGCAGAAAAAATTAACAACAGGTGTGGACAAAGTTTAATTAAATATATAAGGGAAAAGTATCATAAAAATAACATAAGCTAACATAGACATAGTGACAGTTTAAGTTTTGTGTTTTCTTTGTATTTGTACATGGTTATAGAAATTGTTACCTATTTAAAATGATTCAGTAAAGTAGATCCTCCCCCAGAAATGGAATTATTGTCTTGGAAATACAATATATCTGTAGGATTTAATAATTTTATGCCACCAGTATAATAATACTCCGGCCACCAGTATAATAATACTTCGGCCACCAGTATTATTGTTAATACTCCGGCCTTATCTCCCCCTTATATGAGATGCGTTATATCTTGTTAGCTTGTATTTCTTGCTATTCTCCTCCCCTATGTGAATTAAGTTTGTAGAGCTACTGATTTAATAATAATCTTCAGTGTTTTATATAGCCTAAATAACGTATAAGTATAGGATGAGTTAATATGAAATTAAATTTAGTAGTTTATATATGTCTGTATATATATATGTCAGTGCATGAACTCTTCATGAAGAAGAGTGTTTCAAATTCTTCGCGAGGAAGAAGAATGTAATGTTTCCACTCCTCAGGGGCGAAACTTGAGGGGGGTATTGAGGGGGGGGGGGTGTGTGACACCCCCAAAAAACAAAAACGAATCATCTGGATTGGCAGGGCAATCGCCTGGATTGGCAGGGCAATCAAAGATTGTAAATGATGGAATGTAGAGTTATTAAGTAACTTACAGGGTTTTCAGAGGGAATTTATAGAATTCATAGACCTAAATTTTATAGATATTGGTCCAAAAAAAGGGTTTACCACCCATGTTTTAACAGGAATTTGTACGGAAAAATTGTTTTGAACCTTAATTTAACTGGTTTATGTCGGGAAAATTTTCTTTAAGAATAGATTAAAGAATGATTTTATTAATTGTAATTCATGTGAATGCGTAATGGACCATTCCCCCAATTAACCAACATTTTGAACTCAACAAGTCTAGACAAAAATTTCATCACAGCTTGAAAGAGCATCACAAAATTAGTAATATTCCAAAGTTTCGTTGCAAAATGTTGTAAAATGCGGATAATATAGCCTTGCGAAGTTTGCAATTTTCAGCGGTCATTTTAGATTACAAACGGTTACCACATCTGTGCGTAATACAAAATGACTGAAAATTACAAACTTCGCAAGGCTATATTATCTGCATTTTACAACATTTTGCAACGAAACTTTGGAATATTACTAATTTTGTGATGCTCTTTCCAGCTGTGATGAAATTTTTGTTCAGGCTAGTTCAGATCATGAAAATTTTGGAAAAGTGGTAACCATTTCCAGTTTGTAATCTAAAATGACTGAAAATTGCAAATTTCGCAAGGTTATATTATCCGCATTTTACAACATTTCGCAACGAAACTTTGGAATATTACTAATTTTGTGATGCTCTTTTAAGCTGTGATGAAATTTTGTCCAGACTTGTTGAGATCAAAATTTTGGTTAATTGGGGAATGGTCCATTGAATCGAACTAATTTTTAATACGGTTATATAGTCGATCTAATTTTTAACTACTGGTACGTACGGATGGGCAAATCACCGATTTAAATCATGCACGTACTGTACGCCCTCAGAAAAATCAAAATCAAAATAAAAAATCACATGATTCTTTTATCTCGTACACTTTTTAGGAGTGATTTTAAAAGAGAATGGGGGAAAAAGGCTTTGAAAGAATAGAAAAAATCCGTGAAAAATAAAAAAAATCACAAAAATTCACATGATTTTTTGATCTCGTTATCTCGTACACTTTTTAGGAGTGATTTGTCCCTTGACTTGTACACCTTAACATTATTCAGCCGACGTGCAAAGCCCAGGCTGTGAATCTTTCAAGTTTAATAAATCTATCCAGGGATGCCGGAACCACGGGTGCAGCGGGTGCAATTGCACCCCTTGCTTTTGCATTTTCAACTTTGTGGGTGCAGTACGGGTGCAGAATACGGGTGCACAAAGTGCCCTTTTTGCGTGAAAAATTTTCATTAAAATTGCATTTTTTGCGCAAAGGGCATTTTTGAAAAATTCAATCTATGTTATTTCCGGAAAAATGTTTTAATTTCCGGAAAAAATAACATTTTCGCCAAACATTTTGGGAGGTCGCCAAAAATAATTTTTAGATGCCCTTTCATTTTCAATAGTGCCCTTTTGTTAAGGAATATGCCCTCTTGTTAACCAATTGCACCCCTTGCCCCCAGCAACTTCCGGCATCCCTGAATCTATCTATCTTAACATTATATTTTGTTTCTTATCTCTCGAGACATTTTCTCGCATGTACTCTTTTTGTTACAACTTGAAAAACATTAAAAATTTATTTGTGAAATTTGCGAAATCAAAGAGAGTTATCTGTGGACACATAACATTGTCTGGTGGTAACCTAACCTCAACATCAATTAGCCCGAGTAAAAGACGTAAAAGATTGATGATATTTTTTATTTCCGCATGTTCATTCAGGAAGGCATATAAATTAATGACAGAATGTACTGTCTATAGGCCTACTTATACTGCAGACAAATTTAACAACAGGCGTGGACAAAGTTTAAATCTACAAGAAAAAAAGTATCATAAAAATAACATAGTGACTGTTTAAATGTTTGTATCTGTACATGGTTTTTGAAATTATTACCTGTTTAAAATGATTCAGTAAAGTATAGACCTTCGCACAGCAATGAAATTGTTGTCTTTACTATTCTTTAACATAGATAATAATGAGACTGTAACATATATCTGCAGGATTTGATCATTTTATATTTTATGCCACCAGCATAATAATATCTCGGCCACCAGTAAATAATACTCCGGCCACCAAGAGAAACTGAGAAGCGTTGTGTCTCATATGCGTTGTGTTTGTACATGTATAGCTGTTGATTTAATAATCATCCAACATCCGTGTCTTATAACGTATATATATACGTGTGATAAATTAATATGAAATCTTTAACAATTTCACTCGAAGAATAAGAAACAAAATATATTTAGCTAATACTGATTAAAATGTGCAGACATATATATAAACTATATACTACTGACTTAATTTTGTTGGCATCTCATGATCAATTGCATAATATTGATGGGTCTTGTGTAGATGGAAATTATCAAGTGGAAATTTATGTACTATTTAAAGCACGCGTATATAGGAGTGTTTTATCGCATATAAAACACGACGCGTAGCGGAGTGTTTTATATGTGATAAAACACGACTACAAGTGCTTTAAATAGCTCCAAAAACGACTCATCTTATACGAGTTCATTGCCGATCGCGCCCTTTTGTTCCTAGCAAAGCGTTAAAGATGCTGTAAGGTCCGTAATGTAAACAAACGCTTTGTTGACATTTTGTGCTACAGTTGTAAAATATGATTAGCTGTATATTTTACTGAATTTTTGACACTCTTCTGGTTCGCTACGCTTGTAAATTAATACAGACTAGAGATTCAATTGAACAAAGTTCGGAAGGTGCGAAATATACATTCCAATGGTTTCCAATGGTCGGGTCCCGACCATTGGAATACAGGCCTACAGCATCTTTAATAAAAATGTACAATGCCTTAGTGTAATTATTGTTCAACTATCTGGAACGATGGGTTTTGATTGATAATTGATAAACTAATAAAATTACAAAGGAGAGCTGTGCGTGTGATAACCGTGCAAGGACACGTACGATGTTCGTTTCACACGGCCAAACCGTCTTGAAAACCAAGTTGTCTGCAGACAACACGAGCATCGTTTATATCCCAACTTATAATATCATTACATGTAATCGTGTAAATCGCCAAGGAGGCGGAATTGCCTTTTATATCAGAGATAATCTGAACTTTAAAATAATTGATACTCTGGGAATTAACGATGATAATATCTGTCAATCTCTTTTTGTTGAAATAGACCTAAATAACTCTAATGTAATTGTTGGCGTTATATACAGACCACCTCATGCTAATATCGAACTATTCAATAACTATATTGACTCAACCTTCGCCACACTTAATCGATCCAATAAACCACTTTACATAATGGGTGACTTTAATATCAATTTACTAAAACTTGACTCTAGTGATGTCTCAAAAGATTTCTTTGAGACTATGATTTCCTATTCTCTATGCCCCACGATTTTTAAACCTACTAGAATAACTTGTCATACAGCCTCACTTATTGATAATTGCTTTACTAACAGTTTTGAGGATACCTCTAGTTCTGGTATTCTAGTCACAGACATTTCTGATCATCTCCCTATATTTCTCATTTCGGATATTAATTTAAAACACTCTGTAAATTCTCGTGATAACCATGTTAATATTTTAAAGAGGGAAATTAATCAAGACAGAATTGATAGTTTTAAAATGGATCTTCTTACAACGGACTGGCAATCTGTTTACGAATCATCTGATCCTTGCATCTCTTATGATATATTTTTGGATGAATTCAAATCTTTATATGATCAAAATTTTCCAACTAGAAAGATCAATCATAAAAAATTACCCCGTAAACCTTGGATTTCAAAAGGGTTATTGAAATCAATAAAAAGGAAGAACAAATTATATAATATATTCATACATAAGAAAACTAATACTAGTAAGCAAAAATTTAAATCCTACCGAAACAAATTAAATCATCTCTTAAAGATTGCAAAAAGGCACCACTATTGTTGTAAATTTGACCTAGCTAGAAATGATCTCAAGCAAACCTGGACGATTCTTAAATCTCTCATCAATAGAACAAAGACCATTTCCAAATTCCCTGACATATTTAAAAATAATCAAACTGTGATTTCTGACCCTCAACTTATAGCCGATTCCTTCAATAGTTATTTTACTAATATTGGCGCCAACTTAGCTGATCAAATCATACGGACTCCTGCTTCCTATCACCATTATCTCAAGGGCTCATATCCAGAATCATTTGTATTTTTCCCCACAAATGAACTAGAAATTTCTGACTATATTTCAATTCTAAATTCAAATAAGTCGCCTGGGATAGATTCTATAGATCCTTTCATTATTAAACAAATATCAACATCCATAGTCCCTTTATTAACTTATATATTCAATAAATCAATGGAATCAGGCAAAGTCCCTGATCAACTTAAATCTGCATTAGTCACTCCAGTTTACAAAGCTGATGATCGTACATTATTCTCCAATTACAGACCTATATCAATTCTTCCAATTTTCTCCAAATTATTAGAAAAGGTCGTATATACTAGATTATTAAATTACCTTGATAAACTTTGCATATTATCCTCAAATCAATATGGCTTCAGGAAAAAACATTCGACTTACATGGCATTGATTGATTTAGTAGATAATGTGTCCCAGGCGATCGATGATAAAAAAATTGGTTTAGGTGTGTTTGTAGATCTATCCAAAGCATTTGATACAGTTGACCATGATATCCTTATTAATAAACTCAGTCATTATGGGATTAGAGCAGTCCAATTGTCATGGTTTGCGGACTATCTAAAAAATAGGACTCAAAGAGTAAAATTCAAAGATTGCATTTCGTCCCCCAGAACTATCAATTGTGGTGTTCCCCAAGGCAGTATATTAGGCCCCTTATTATTCCTTATATATGTTAATGATATATCAAACTGTACTAATATTCTAAATCTTATCCTCTTTGCGGATGATACAAGTTTATTTTCTTCTGACAAGGATTTAAAGTCTCTGGTGGAGAAGAATAACCGGGAGCTTTCTAAACTCTCAAAGTGGTTCAAAACGAACAAATTATCTTTGAATGTAAAGAAAACTAAATGCATTATCTTTTGTGCCAGAAACAAGTCCCTAAACCAATATAGAAATAATCTAAACATAATTATCGACGGTCAGGAAATTGAGCAAGTTGCATCAATAAATTTTCTCGGAGTTCAAATAGACGAACATTTAGACTGGAAGGTTCATATTGACAAGGTTTCTATGAAAATGGCCAAATCTATTGGTTTAATTA
>CACRXK020003890.1:0-26916 GCA_902702795.2 Paramuricea clavata | reverse complement strand
GGGGGGGTTGCCCGTGCAATACAGCGTTGTTTTTTTAAAGCAAAACATCGGCCATATTCAAACGTGATTGTTACCATAGCAACGGCAATGACGTCATTTTTGCTAAAATTTTGATACTCTTCAGGTAGCATTTTCTACTGAACTCAGATGCTATTTGCTTTTCCATAACACAGAGTAGATACATACAGAGATACAACTGGCCGTCGCAAACACACTGCGGAAACTTACGTTTTCATGTACCCAATTTTTTTCAGGCGACCGGGCAAAAAATGATCAACTGCGCGTGCTCGGCAAGTTCCGCAAGCCAGTTAAAGCGAGCCGCCATCCAATGGGAATTCATGCATCTAGTAACTTGCCAAGCATGTGCACAAAAAAAGTGGGTACACTAGTTATAACTCTGTATATGTATCTACTCTGTGTCCTTAAGTAACCACTGTTCAAAAACTCCGCCCTAAATCGTAAATTTTCCTCTTGCAAAAAAAAACAAACAGTACGAAGCCATCTTAAGGACATGGACATAAACTTATGTCGTACACATCAATGAGACAAATGCATCTAACTGATCAAATTATCAACTATTTTGGCGATATGGTTCGTTTTAGCTGAGAAAATCGAAGTTAAAATCAGGACAAAATATAGGAAATGACTAAACCTTCATTTCTTATATTATCATTTCCTTACAGGCATCGTTTTTCCATAGCAAAGAGTATAGAAACATCGTTACCGTCGTTATGTCTGTGGTAGCAACGGGTACACTGCTCAACTTTGTTGTAATCATTGCTATGGCTATCGATCCTTTGAAAATACTTCGCAATGGACCATGGGTAACTATTCTCAACCTGGCAATCGCTGACTTTATTTCATGCATGTCGAGTTTCTTTTTATGGGGACAAATATTTTTCATCCCTGGAAACAGGTTATACTATGCGATCACCTCTTTTGGCTGGGGTTTCGGTTCTTCCGCTTCGTTCTTATGGTTGACATTACTCTCTGTACAAATTTTCGTAATCACAAAATTTCCGTTCAAAAGTCGCTATTGGTTCACCACTCTAAAGATCGTATTGGTTGGCATGGCAGTTTGGCTCTTCGCATTTTTATTGGGTCTCAGCGAGCTTACCTACCGTTTCCATTTGCCAAAAACAATGAGCTTAAAAATTTGGACAGCTGGTATAGGCGTACTACAAATTGCACTTGCCATTCAAATAGTTTTGAATATCCAAGTTACGATCGAGATAATTCGAAGTGGACGAATCAGTGGAAATCCTCAAAATGCCAAGCACAAGAATATCGCAAAGACTGTGATCATTCTTACGCTGATTCTCTTCCTCACCGCTTTTCCTTATTTCTTATTGCTACAACTAGAGTTCTTGGCAAGACTGGGATACTTTGACCAAGATGAAAAAATATTGGAGTACCTCTCCTATTACTACGCACCAATCGCCATGCTAAATTTCGCGGCTAACCCAATTCTATATGCCCTACGTCTACCCGACTACAGGCAAACTTTGCTCGCTTTCGTTGGTAAAAGCAGGAGTAGTTATCGGAGGAGATCAACGCAGAACATGTCGTCACAGTTAACAAACACGTTCTCCTTGAAAAGTCGAAGAGAAAGAGCCGCGTCGACTGTGTCTTAAAAAAAGTGAAAGGCGCTTTGACTTGAAAGAGCTGCCTATTTCCTAACAACACTGCCAATCACAATACATGCTATATTTGGATATAGATTGAATCACACAACAATTAGTCGGGCCAATTTCAGGTTTTGCCGAATGTTAATAGTCCCAGTCCTCTGCTTAGCCCTGACGTCCTAGCCGACGTCGTAGATCTTAAGCTATCTAATGACGAATGTTGAGAGTCGACGATGCCGTCAGCTTATACGTTGACAGCGTATTTTTCAAATATCATTTAATTAATTAAAGCTGAATCGGCCCGATTAATCCTTATGTGTAAACCTGTGTGTAAACGTACCTCTCGAGTCAGGTATGGATAGGGTTCAGCATTCATAAGTAGGGACGACCGCTGCTGACTAATAGACATGTTCAGAAGATAATTCACCTGCATTTAAATTATCCACAGATCGAGTATAGTCAAGATTAGAGTATAGATTAGTCTTTAAATAATAATAAATTTAAGAAAACGGATTCTGAAAAGAATTTGCGTAGTGATACCTCATGTTCCTTTACAAATTAGTTCGAGTCAGATTGTCAAAACTGGCCTTTGCAACGGCATGTTAATATGCGCAGTAGCAGCTGACATTCAGAGGTGAAAACGTCGACTGTTTTAGCCGAAGAGAAGATAAATGAAATTATAAAGGCCTGATTCCACGACCGCTTTTTCTCGGCGAAATGCGAAATATTTCGCACGAAATGAAATCATGCATGCGCAGTAAAGATAAATTAGGCTTCGCGAGAAAAAAATTCGCTTCGCCAGTGAGTAGAAGTGCGTTCTACTCACTGCGAGAGCGAAAAAAGAGTCAAATTCAATAGAATCGCTCATGTGCAGCCATCCATCATATTTCGGCATTTCGCACACACGATTTCATGCGAAGAATTTCGCCGTCGTGGAATCAGGCCTTTAAAAGCGAGTCGCATAGAAACGGTCGCTCGCTTAAGGCTCGCCGAGGAACCAGTACTTAACCTGGGAATGAGCAAAGAAAAATTGAAAAAATAACACATTCACAAAAAAGAACTCTTTGATGCACACATATATTATCACACGATGTTAATATATAGCAGATTAAAGTTATATAGTGTCACCCACAGAATTTTCCCTCGCACTCCCTTTTTTTTTGTTGTTTTTCTGAACGATCATAAGCTTTCTTCCATTCTTTGATCAGATTCTCGTCATTCTTTCCTCTTCCTCTTGTCAAGACTTCATCGTTGAAATTCCCACCATTATCTTCCTCATCGAACCAGATCCATTTCGGCTTCGCCAAGCACAGGGTCATGGTAGATAACATAAGCAAGATGACCAAGAAATTCTTCATGACTTTTGCAGGAGTTCAGCTTCTCGAACGCTTCTTCAACACCAAGTTTGTATTTAGCAGAATGTTTTACTGTTCACTTTTGAGCACAATGAAATGTTGAATGTTCAGCCTGGCTTTTATAGAACAGCATACTTGGCTTGCAAAGACCTGCAGATGTTCTCAGCTTGGACACGGTAAAGGATCCGTTTGTTTTACCACTGTGGTTTTACGGACGCCATGCATGCCGAACGTGCTGTTCAAAATTAATGAACTAGTAGATCTAGTAGCTACGGATTAGGTTTAAAACAAAAGTGTTACGCGCACATTAATTGTTTCGTGTCTTAACAACTCCCAGTGTCAGTGAGACCACAAAATTTCATCTGGACTTTTTATCAAGATATTTCATAAACATGTTCTATCGGTATCATTGGATAAATTATTGATTTGGCACCCTAGCTAACTCCTAAGCATGATACAAAAATAAAATTATCGTTAATGTTTAAAGTTAATGGCTAAGTTATTGTAATTATTAAAGCTAATGGCTTTTTGCAGATGGCTTCTTACACAGATGGCATCTTGCACAGATGACATAGTCCATACCAATTTAGGCTTAATAAAATACTTCCACTGATGTTACAGGTAAACGTTTATATGAAAACATGATATTTGCATTCTGTATGCTTTACAAAAGCACCACCAAAAGTCAGCAATTTCTTTAAAATTCTGAATTGAATAGAATTACCCTATACCTCATTTAATAAACATAACATCTCCGAAATCCTGCATCAGCTTTCTTTCATCCCTATCCGACCTATTAAGACTCTCTTCCGCGCTCTCGCGTCAACTCATTTGGCAAGATGCGTGCTTGGCAAAACTCATTATACTTGAATGCGCGTTCTCTAAATTATTAGAAATCAAACAAATTTTCAAAGTGATCTCTTCTTCTCCTCTATATACACTCAAGGTGTATCAGAAAAAAAGTACACAGTTGGAAAAAGTTCACTAAAGTCAGATGCGCGCGCGACATTTGCGAAAACTTTCAGTAAGCCTATGTACTTTTATGACCTTTGACGTTCTCTGGTACATCTAGCACTACAATGATAAAATTTTCCATCGGAAACAAAATTTAATCAGACAGAGTCAAAATATGGACTGTCTTACACAAGCTATCAAAGTTTCAAGAAATTTGGTCCACGCGTAGGCCGCCAACGCGAGATCTTCAAAACCTGGACTTGATTTTCTCCCATTTTGTTAGTTCAAACTCGATTTCTTTGCTCATGCATTTCAAATTAATTTTATGCATGCTCGGATGTTTGCATAAATTACAGTACGAAATTCGCAAGCCAATTCCCAAAGGTCCTTTCACAAAATTATTATTTACATGCAGTGTTTATTTACAAACAAAATGAATCTTCAACATAGGAGGGCACGTTAAAGATTGATTTTGTTTGTAAATAAACACTGCATGCCAATAATTTTGTAAATAAACGCTGTTAGCCCTGTTTTATACGTCGACTAATTTCGGTCGCGTCGAATTAATTAAGACAATAGCTATATAAATGAGATTATAAACCTCATTAAGCTTCATTATCTATTGTTTGAATTGCATTCGACGCGACCAAAATTCGACGTATAAAACAAGCCTTAATAATTCTAGGACCTTTGAGAATTGGCTTGCGAATTTCGTACTGTAATTTATGCAAAACGCCCGAGCATGCATAAAATTAATTTGCCTGAAATCATGCAAAGAAATCGCGTTTGAACTAACAAAATGGGAGAAAAACAAGCCGGTCCAGGTTTTGAAGATCTCGCGTTGGCCTACGTGTGCACCAAATTTCTTGAAAGTTTGATAGCTTGTGCGAGACAGTCCATATTTTGACTCTGTCTGATTAAATTTTGTTTCCGAAGGAAAATTTTTTTGCGCAAGGTCTTTTTTTTAGTAACAGCATTCCTACTCTAAAAACGCTAGCATTTTAAATAATTTTAGTGCTAGATGTACCAGAGAACGTTAAAGTACATAGGCTTACTGAAAGTTTTCGCAAATGTCGCGCGCATCTGACTTTAGTGAACTTTTCCCAACTGTGTACTTTTTTTCTGATACGGGTGTATATTAGCTCTTCCAAGCACTTTTCTAAGAGCCTGTTCAAATGAGCCGGACTGGCTCAGTGAAACCGGGCTGACTCGCAAGTGGCGAGATCTCGCCTCGTATATTGTTTTATGTTTTTGCGATTTAATTCACATGAGAACCGGGCTGGCCCTGTTCGCCGGGCTCCCGTTTGAGCGAGGCGAGATCTCGCCTTCCCAAGCTCATATGAACACACTTAGCGGGTCACCCCGACAAACCGGGCTGGAAATTGTGTCACAAGCATGCTTTATTCTATCTAGAAAGCATCTAAGAATTCGAAACAAGTATATAAGAAATCAATAATATTAAAACATCTGAAGCAGTTTCCATTTTTCAAAATAAAAACAAATATCGCATTCCTGCCCAAAAATCGCGCGTGAATTTCTATAGCGCTTTGCCGGGCTAGCCCGCCTCATGTGAAACAAATAACAACTTGGCCCAGCAAAGCGAGCTATAGCCCAGTCTAACGGGCCAACGTTGCCCTAATGAGCAATTCAAAATTCTAATTTTGATCTCTTGAGGACCCTTCAATATACATTTGTACAACCGCAGTATTTTAAAAGTTTGGCCGCCATATTGGTGCACAAATTTAGCGCAATTCTGCAGAACAGCAACATTACAATCATTTGTTTAGTTCAAGCTACCGATACATGGACAATATTTTCTGTCGATCGCAATGCAATAGCAGTAAAATTGTCAGTGAGTGAGGTCAAGGTTTCTTGACCATCTGATGAAATGAATTATAAATGTGTCATAAATCATGCATTGCCACAAAAGAGACAGGTGTAGCCACATTGTACGACGGCAATGCAATATTCAACCGTTGCGCCACCCGCAGCAAAAATATCGTTACGAATCTTCGGCTTGCCGCTGTCTATCAGCCAAGATATTTTGCGCTAATTCTAATTAGTCACAATAGATATAGCTAAATTTTTCCGAGGACCCACTGAAGTGGCTGGGGAAATAACATAAACAAAAATAGTCTAACATATATGTGGTATTGTATACCTTATATCTCTATATAGAATAAAGAGTAAAATCGTACCTCCATGTATGAATTTCACAATTGTTCAAGACGTCTTCTATCGCACTTCCACAGCAATGCTGAAATAGATATTGAAATTCAGATTGTGGCTACCCAACTCTAACCTGCATGCAGGCAGACCCGCGAGGCGGACCACCTGAAAGTCGGGCAAAGCGTTCTTCGTCTCGCCCGCTGTTCAGGTGTAGACCGTCTTCTCTTAACTGTGGTTTATCGCGTTTTATCTTTCACTTCAAAATTAGGTAATAGCCACTGCCCACTTTGTCTAACAAGGCACTCAATGTTGTTTGTCGAGCGATATTGGCACTATTTGAAAACTGGCCAACGTGCATAATATATTATACGTAAACGAATCCCTAGTATTTTAGGCTACGTTTCCACTATACCGGATAGCTCTCCGTAACGGCGCGAAAAAGCACCTAAGACTCTAACGCCCGTTGAGTGGAGGTTCAATCTGAGCTTCTCTTGAGTGTCAATGCTGTTTTCGAATAGCTGAATGAAGGGTGAGTAGTCACGAGTAAGGTATGAGACTAGCCCTCCAGCTATTCAAAAACAGCATTAACACTCAAGAGAAACTCAGATTGAACGTCCACTCATTGAGTGTGAGTGTGCTTTTAGATTACGGGCGTAAGTCCTATCCGATACGGAATGTACAACTTTCAGAAGCTGAGCGAAACAACATCTCTCCGTTGCAATAATTCCTCTGAAAATAGCGTTCCCAAATAGTATGGATAGCTGTTTTTTCACGTCGCTACGGAAAGCTATCCGTTATAGAGTAAACGTAGCCCAAAAGCATAATTTTTGAAAGAAACATTATTGGAAAATTGTTGCCTGTTATTGGATGCATGGGTTTGTATACTTGGACGCAAGTATGTTTGACCAATTCAAAGAGCTTTGTGGTTTTAATTTGAGGGCTTGTATCATGTGTGATGGAACTATACTTGAACAACAACAAGAAACTTCGACGTTTCCATCGAAGGCAGGTAGGCTACTTTTAAGTCTTTTAAAACATAATAATTTTTTTAAAACATAGTAAATACTAAATAATAGATCAGCGGCAATTATATAATACATGGCATGGGCCATGCGTGCATGGCTATACGCCTAATATATAATCTTTGATGACGAATGATAAAAGTTAACATATTTTAAAATGTTGACCGCATAATCTGATTTCATTTTTAGTTGCCATTACTTTTCCATTTACAGTCAAATATGGCGACAAAATTTAGTTTTCTTTGTTTTATATGAGAATTTGTAGCAAAGACAAAGGCTGCATATTTTGTTAGATTCACTGACACTGCATTTTAACACATAAAAGGTGCGGAATTTGAATTTTATCACGGTATATTTGTATATAACTGTTCACGCCCGTGCTTGTCCACGCTAAATATGAATTGAAACGTCAACGGTCAACGCAATAATAGAGAGTTTAAGTTCGACTTCCGATACCAATACCGATACTAACAACATGTCATGCGCATGCTCTCTGCTTGCAAGAAGCACGAGGAGGACAAGTGTATTGGAAGTCACCACTACCGAAGTCGGCCTTGTATTGGAAGTCGGGGGAATTGTAAGATAAACTCATATAAATCGGATATTTCATAATGTTTACGATAAACATGCATGTAAACTATTTGTTTATTAGCATCGCCTGAGTCATGTTTTAGTCGGAATTTTAGCTCAGCTGCCGTTTAGTATACCGCACATTTTCGGCGACGATTAATGTGTTCTATATATACTTAATCTGTCGTGATAACTTAACGCTTTAAAATTCCCGGTACCAAAATGAGAACGGAAGTGAAAACATCGGAAGCATGATCCTCAGAGACAGAGGCGCTTTCAGTTAACACACGCACGTACAAACCGTTTCGCTTTTAGCCTTTGTGCATTAATAATTCAGTTGCAGAGTTGTTTAAAGTACAAGTATCCGGCACAAAGAATAATGAATAGTCGCAGTTCATATTACAAACGGTTTACAGTAAACTGGCAGACGACAAACAGCCTTAATAATGTAGCTTTCAGTTGACACACGCACGTCACAAACCCTTTCGTTTTTAGCCTTTGTGCATTAATAATTCAGTTGCAGAGCTGTTTAAAGTACAAATATCCGGCACAAAAAATAATGAATAGTGGTAGTTCATATTACAAACGGTTTACAATAAACTGGCAGACGATAGTCAGCCTTCCTAACACACGCACAGAGTCTTGGTACAATAATGTTTTTCATAGCAAAGCCGGGTCTGGGTTGTTCTTTTTACCGATCCATGCTAGTGATCCTAACATGTTTGTCTTGGGGAACTGTTTTGGGGAACTTCACAAACGGGAATTGTTCAGGTTCCCAGACGAATGCCACCACGAACGGCATGACAAATGGAACCGAAAAGGAATCCCAGTCTGTAAGTATTACCGTACGAATTTTATTACTATACTCTATAGTGAGTTTGGGAACCAAGATGAAAGGCAGAAAACAGAATTGAAAGGGATACAGCTCAATGTGAAAAATACAAGGAGACCTTCGACGTTTCGAGCGAAGGCCCTTCGTTTCCGGCTCATTATTGGCACCACAAACCTCACGACAATAGGCACATGCACCATGGCATTATAATATATTGGAGCGGGTTTTTGCGGAGAATATTTAACTGATACTATCATGAATACTTAGCCTAACATGTTAATCCAAAACACGTCACAGTCCGTATCTATATATAAACATAGTATTTTTATAATTCAACCCGCACACTGCAAAAAGGAACTTGAACATTGGTTATACCGGCTTCGAGCCAAAGTGAACTTGCAATGATGCTTTTTGGCTGTAGACACGAGATATGTCAATTGTTGATTGTAGTATTACTGTGCATGCCGGCGTTAGCAGGTGGAAGTTCATCTTCACCAAGTATCATGAAAACCGTGTCTTAGAATCTAGTTCTAATGCTTCTAATGCGAGCAACGAAACAACATCGACTTCGAAGGTAGGATATATACTGTAGTAGTCATATTTTGTAGTCATGCATGGTTTTCTCCGATCGTTTTATTCACTAACATGATGGAAAATAGATCATTTATAGATGCTTTCGCCCGTAAAAATGGGCTTCTCGATCGAAAATGGCTTTGAAAGTGGTACTTTTAAATACAGAAATACTCCCATGAGCGATTTATTAGCACAATCACGCTCGGACTGAACACAGTGATCATTTATCCTGCTCTATACACAGTACACTGTCTAATTAGGTTTAACCTATCTTTCATATTGTAAAGTTACTCACTAACCAACCCTATATTACTAACGAAGATTTTAGATTCAACCTAAGACAAAGGTAAAATCTTATTCAAACAGGAACAGATGTGTGTAGACTAATTCAGTTATCTGCGGTTTTCCGTCACGTATGCGATTAAGATCTGCCTCCCCTGAACCATATTTACGACTGATATGTGCCAAGGTGCCTGCGGAGGAGGCAGAATTCAGACTGTTTTCACAATGCAATAAGGCCAGTTTTTATTAAAAACGGGTCTCGAAAATACTCTTTCCCACCCTCTTTGTACTGGCTTTTTGTGGGCGTCAAACAATACATGCATTATATTATCATTATGTAGTATTTAAAACACGAGAAGGAGTGTTTTATCATATTTAAAACGCGAGACGCAGCCGATCGTTTTAGATATGATAAAACGCGAGTTCGAGTGTTTTGAATAGCTTAAAATACGACTACAAAAGAATACTAATTAGGATGAACAATTATATAACGAATACTAATGAAGATAAGTTTTATCAGATATAAAGTCACTCCACGTGACATATTATGGCCGATTTGCCACAAGGTTTACGAATGTTTAATGAGTATTTTAAACATATACTAGAAGTTACTATCGCAAGGAAAGTGCTACCTCACCCCCAAGGGATCAAAGGCAGGGAGCATGCGCAATTTGCTGAATAAGGATTAAGAGGCAGTTTATATGATCCGGCTTTGCCGGGACGAGATATGAGGCGGGATGATTTCGATATATTGAAATAAGTCACGATGCATGATTCATGATAGAGATGGATTATAGTTAACTGTCACGAAAGGTTGTTCAAAAAACTATAAGAATCTTCTTGAACTATCTGATCTTCTCTACATTTGAGTTCGGTTAAATTAACCAGCTTTTGAACTTTCGTTTAGCCTGGTGACTTATTTCAATACATCAAAATCATCCCACCTTCCATCATGTAAACAGCCCAGAGTATGCCCGTTCGCAGGTTAGGTGCTGGGCATGACCTAACATGCGAACGGGCATACTCTGGGTACGAAATTGCTAATACGCCTGTTCAGGATGCAGCGGAAAAGACCGAAAAGTGTAATTTGAATAACAAACACCTTGCGGCTATTAGAACTGCAAATTCAGAAATCATATTCAGGGTTTCAATACCTCTATCATTTTGAACACTAAACAGCAAATCTAAATATAAATGCCTTCATGTATATCACCAGAAAGAAATAAAGCTATCCTTAAAAATCCAACATACTGAATGTAAATAAGCTCGTACTAAACTGAAATCCTGAGAAGAATCATGCGAGCGGCAATACAAAATAAAGTAAAATCGAATCCAAATCGAATAAAAACAAAGAGTCGTCGAATGCTCGAACTGAAGACAATTTCAGAAAAATTTTCACATCCGACCGAATGACATGGATTCAGTACTGTTTCCCCAATATAACTCGGCCGGGGACTGGGCACGAAAAAGCAAGAACGTCATGTAACGTCAAGAATAGTAAGCTGCCTCGCTACGCTAGGGAGCAATTAAAACAATAGGGGTGAACCACAACCGTTTACGACTAAATTGAATGTATATATATAAAATATACCTTTACTGTAATTTCCACCCAAACAAGACTGTTCAAGGTTTTCTCGCTTTACTTAGGAGCCGATTATACAAGGAGAATTTTCAACCCCGGCGTTGAACTCCGCCCTGTTGACCGGGTTGAAATTTCAGCCCTGTCTGTAATACAAAAGTCTATCAAAATCAAATGCGCGATTACATGACAAAATTTTCAACCCAGGGCCGAGTTCAACCCCGGGTTGAACTCGGCTCGAGGGTTGAACTCGGCCCTGGGTTAGTGAAAATTTTGTAAAAATGTCATCGGTTCCAAACCAGGTCTGAAATTATTCATGTTATTCATGAGTTATGCGAGCATGCGTGGTAGCGGTTATTCATTACAAGAAAACAAAATGGAGGATATGGAGCCAACGCCGGGAACGCGTAGTATTTCAACCCCGGGGTTGAAATCGTCCATGTAATCGCAAAAAATTTCAATCCCGTTAACAAGGCTGAGTTCAACCCCAGGTTTGAAAGGTTTGCATACTCTAAAACATCCTGGCTAAAAATTTCCTGGTTAAGCTAGAATCGACCCTGTTTGCGGTAACTTAATGTTCCTGCTTAAATTTCCAGGTTAATTTAACCACAGTCCTGGTTAATTTTATCACAGTCCTGGTTAATTTTATCACAGTCCTGGTTAAATTAATTTAATCATAGTCCTGGTTAATTTAATCACAGTCCTGATTAATTTAATCATAGTCCTGATTAATTTAATCATAGTCCTGATTAATTTAATCATAGTCCTGATTAATTTAATCATAGTCCGCATTTGATCATAATACTATAACATGTTAATTTATGCGCATTTGATCATATACTATAACATGTTAATTTGCGCAATATAAGTATTAAATATTATTATTAGTATTAATATTTTCTATAACTCCGATACTATATATGTTGATAAGTAACCATTGTTCAAAAATTCCGCCCTAGCTAAATCGAAAATTTTCTTCTTGCCAAAAAACAGCAGGGAGTCACCTTTAGAGACATGGACCTGCCTCGACCCAGGCGCTATTGGCGCTATGTATTGTTCTATATATGGCTTGCGTGGCCTTTGCGTGGGCCGCGTGGATTAATTTGATCGACCAAAGCGCCTGGGTACGAGACATGGATTTTAACTGATATCGTACACATCGGACGCGATGTGTTATCTAAAGTACAAATGCATCAAGTTTGCCAACTATTTTGGCGTTTCGGTGTTAGAAATCAGAACGAAACGTGTATCCGATTCACAGAAATTGATTAAACATTCATTTCTTATATTATTCCTTACAGCCATGGTATTTCCTTAGCAAAGAAAAGTATAGAAACATCGTTATCGTCGATATGTCTGTGGTAGCAACGGGTGCACTGCTCAACTTTGTTGTAATCATTGCCATGGCTATCGATCCTCTGAAAATACTTCGCAAAGGACCATGGGTAACTATTCTCAACCTGGCAATTGCCGATATAATTTCATGCATATCGTTTTTCTTTTTATCGGGTCAGCAGTTTTTCATCCAAGAAAGCTTGTTATATTATGACATCACCTATTTTGGCTGGTGTTTTGGTTCTTCCGCTTCGTTCCTATGGTTGACATTTCTCGCTGTACAAATTTTCGCAATCACAAAATTTCCGCTCAAAAGTCGCTATTGGTTCACCACTCTAAAAATCGTATTGGTTGACATAGCAGTTTGGCTCTTCGCATTTTTATTGGGTTTCAGTCAGATCACCTACGTTTTTTATTTACCAGAAACGACGAACTTAAAAATTTGGACAGCTCGTATAGGCGTACTACAAATCGCACTTGTCATTCAAATAGTCTTGAATATCCAAGTTGCGTTCGAGATAATTCGAAGTGGACGAAGCACTGGAAATCCTCAAAATGCCAAGCACAAGAATATCGCAAAGACTGTGATCATTCTTACACTGGTTCTCTTCCTCACCGCCTTTCCTTATTTCTTACTGAAACAACTAGAGTTCTTGGCAAGACTGGGCCACTTTGATCAAGGTAAAACAGGCGGAGTATTGCGTTACCTCTCATATTGCTACGAACCAATTGCCATGCTAAATTTCGCGGCTAACCCAATTCTGTATGCCTTACGTCTACCCGACTACAGGGAAACTTTGCTCGCTTTCGTTGGTAAAAGCAGGAGTAGTTATCGGAGGAGATCAACGCAGAACATGTCGTCACAGTTAACAAACACGTTCTCTTTGAAAAGTCAAAGAGAAAGAGCCGCGTCCTATGTCTGAAAAAAGTGACTATGTCTGCTAAAAAAGTGAAAGGCACTCTGACTTGAAAGAGCTACCTATGTCCTCACAACGCTAATCAGCCGATGTGACCAGAAATGATGGCATGCTTGTTATATTTGTTGCATTTTGTGTGTAGTGTTATAAAATCACAATACATGCTATATTTCAAAACCACCATTGTTGACCAATAGACATGCATGTTCAGAAGATAATTTTGAATTTAAAGAATTATCCACAGATCAAATATAGTCAAGATTAGAGCATAGATTACTCTTTAAATATTAAGATTAATTGAATTAAGAATAAATAAAGCAAACGGATTCTGAAAAGTATTTGCACAGTGTAACCTCCTGTTCTTTTACAAATTAGTTGGAGTCAGATTGTCAAAACATGGCCTTTCTCTGTGCAGTAGCGACTCATTTTCAGATCTTTATCGTAGGTGAAAACGTCGACTGTTTTAACTGAAGAGAAGATAATGGCAAAAATGCAAAGTTTGAAGCGAATCGCATAGAAAAGGTCGCTCACACCAGTACTTGGCCTGGGAATGAACAAAGAAAAATTGAAAAAACAATACATTCACAAAAAAGAAATCTTTGACGTACACATGCATATATTATCACTATCATGAATTGTTTATATAATTATTACTGTATGATGTTAATATATATAGAAGTTTAAAGTTATATAGTGTTAGCTCATGATGGGGGACAGTAACCTCCCCGGCACACAGGCTTTGACTTTGCTTGTTTTCCTGAACGATCATAAGCTTTCTTCCATTCTTTCAACAGATTCTCCTCATTCTTTCCTTTTTCTCTTGTCAAGACTTCATCGTTGAAATCCACACCATTCTTCTCTTCCTCATCGAACCATATCCATTTCGGCTTCGCCAAGCACAGGGCCACGGTAGATAACACAACCAAGATGACCAAGAAATTCTTCATGACTTTTGCAGGAGTCCAGCTTCTCGAACGCTTCTTTGACAGCAACTTTGTATTTAGCAGAACGTTTTACTGTTCACTTTTGAGCACATTGAAATGTTGAATGTTCAGCCTGACTTTTATAGAGCACCATATTTGGCTTGCAAAGACCTGCAGATGGTCTCAGCTTGGGCTCATTAAGGCACCCGTTTGTTTTACCCGCGCCATGCATGCATGCCGAACGTGCTTGTTCAAAAATTAATGAACTAGTAGAGTAGCTACGGATTTGGTTTAAAACAAATTGTTACGCGCGCATTAATTGTTTCGTGACTTAACAACTTACAGTGAGAATACAAAATTTCATCTGGACTTTTTATCAAGATATTTCATAAACATGTTCTATCTATCGATATAGAATCATTGGAATGATTGCAATATTTGACACCCAAAGTATGACACAAAATTGATATTATCACAAAGTTAATGACATTTTTGCACATGGCTTTTTGCACAGATACCAATTTAGGCTTAATAAAACTTTTAAATTAGAAGTCAAACAAATTTCCAAAGTGGTCGCTTCCTTTCCTCCTCTAAGCACTTTTCCAATGAGCAATTCAAAATTCTAATTTTGATCTCTTGAGAACACCTTTCCATTGGAAAGGACCCTTGAACAGCATTTGCATGAACAGTATTTTGAACGTTTGGCCGCCATATTGGTGAAAAAAATTTAGCGCAATTCTAAACAGCAATTAATGCTTCTACAATATATAACACAATTATTCCACACTTGTAAAAACAGTGGTACGAACTGCGCAATAGTAATTTAAAGCTGTTTCAACCTAAACCAAAAACTCTTGAAAAATAGCTTTTCGCACAAAGGAGCAACGTATTGGAACAACATCCCAATAAACTTGTTGAAAATCCTAAGAGAATCAGAATCAATTTATTTGCACTTATTTCTAGCTTACAAAGATATTCATTATTAATATACCATACATATATTTACATTAAATTATAAAAAAAATTTATTTATGTTACAAACGAAGAGTGCGTAGTGGCCAAAGGAGCAAACGCTTTTGAGTTGGCCACTACCATTATGAAATTAATAGAAAAGTGAACGGCACAACTAATGTAGAAACAAATTATGTTAAGGAATTTCTAACTGTATTTTATAAAATGTATAATAGTCTAATTGTATGTTAATATACAGGGTCCATCATTAATATTCATCTATTATATGAGTAATGAGTTTATTTAGAATGCCTCATATTATAGTTGACTATTAAGAAGAAGCAATTTATAAGGTTTTTCAAAACTAAAAAATGGCAATGATTTCATTTCTTTGGGAATTGTTTCCAATATTTTAGAAGCTTTTGGGAGAGTCAAGAAGTTTAAAAATTGTCCATAAGCTATTAATCTACACCATCATATAAATCATACATCTACACAAGCATATAAACCTTAATTGTTTTTATATTCAAATATTGTAAATAAGTATAATTTTGTTTATCAGTAATATAAGTTTATTCTCTTCTTATAATTATGTATGTATTTCAATTCCGCACGGCCCTTATCACCTATGTGAAATGTCAAAATCACCTATGAGAAAAGTTACCGTGTTTAAAGATCAATAATAATAATAATAATAATAATAATAATAACAATAATAAAACAGCAACATTACGATCATTTGACTCAAGCTACCGATACATGGGCAATATTTGGCTGGCGATCGCAATGCAATGGCGGTAAAATCGTGACATTGCTCGGTTGCGACAGAGAAATTGTTCGTGTATATCATACTTTGCGGCAGCAACGCGAACCTTCCTGCAATCGTTGCCGAAATTTGAAACCATTTCATTTTGAGAATTTGAGCGACGATGGCCGAGAATTAGGAGGTGTGGTCAGTTGGTGAGGTCAAAGTTTCTTGACCATCTGATGAAATGAATTATAAATGAGTCATAAATCATGCATTGCCACAAAAGAGGCAGGTGTAGCCACCTTTGCGACGGCAATGCAATATTCAACCGTTGCGCCACCATCGCAGCAAAAATATCGTTACGCATCTTCGGCTTGCCGCTGTCTATCAGCCAAGACATTTTGCGCTAATTTTAATTAGTCACAATAGATATTCATAAATTTTTCCGAGGACACACTGAAGTGGCTTGGGAAATAACATAAACAAAAATAGTCTAACATATATGTGATATTGTATATCTTGTATCTCTATGTAGAATAAAGAGTAAAATCGTACCTCCATGCATGAATTTCACAATTTGTCATGACGTCTTCCACCGCAATTCCACAGCAATGCTGAAACAGATATTGAAATTCAGATATATTGTGGCTACCCAACTCTAGCCTGCATGCAGGCAGACCCGCGAGGCGGACCACCTTCGTCTCGCCCGCTGTTCAAGTGTAGACCGTCTTCTATTATTAACTATGGTTTATCGCGTTTTATCTTTCACTTCAAAATTAGCCACTTTGTCTAACAAGGCACTTAACGTTGTTTGTCGAGCGCTATTTACACTATTTGAAAACTGGCCAACGTGCATTTTAGGCAACGTTTCCACTATACCGGATAACTTTCCGTAACACGTCACAGTCCGTATCTATATATAGACATAGCATTTTTGTAATTCAACCACACACTGCAAAAAGGAACTTGAACATTGGTTATACTTCGAGCTAAAGTGAACTTGCAATGATGCTTTTTGGCCGTAGACACGAGATATGTCAATTGTTGATAGCAGTTTTACTGTGCATGCCGGCGTTAGCAGGTCAAAGTACATCTTCACCAAGTGTCATGACAACTGCATCTTCTAATGCTTCTAATGCGAGCAACGAAACAACATCGTCTTCGAAGGTAGGATATATAGTTCATATTTTGTTCAGGAGCCGTCCTCACTAACCCATACTTATGAGTTATGGTTTTTTCCGCTCGTCTACACTAACACGATGGAAAGTAGATGCCTTCGTCCGTAAAAATGGGTTTTCGAAAATGGCTTTGAAAGTGGAGACTTTTAAATACGGAGTGTTATGTATGAGCGATTTATTAGCACAATTACGCTTGTCTCGGACTGGATATAATGATAATTTATCCTGCTCTACACTGTCTTAGGTTTAACCTATCTTTCATATTGTAAAGTTACTCACTAACCAACCCTATTACCAACGAAGATTTTAGATTCAACCTAAGACAAAAGTATCATGTTCTAAGTGCTAGTAAAATAGTTTGGACGGCAGAATCCACAGAAAATCTCGGACTGAATTTACGACTGATATGTGCCAAGAGACTGCGGAGAAAGCAATAAGCCAGTTTTTGTTGAAAATGTATATGGCGGTGCATGTAAAACCTTTAATAACATCAATAACAATTATATAAGTATACAGGAAAATTAATATTGTACATGAGTTTAATGTAGAGTATATTTGTATTGGCTTTTAGTTATACCCCAAAAGGTTGCCACTACAGCCTGTTTCATCCAAAAGGAATCACCATTTTTTCCACAGTCCTGGTTAACTTGATCATAGTCCTGATTAATTTAATCAGGCTTCCCGGTTAATTAATTTGACCAGGCTATGTGGTTGAACTAACCAGATTATGTCAGGTGGATTATTCATCAGGAATTCTTGGTTAAAAATCTGGTTAATTCCACCATATAGCCTGGTTAAATTAACCAGGGATCCTGGTTAAAGTATCCACGATAATGATCAAAATAACCAGGAAATGTTTAACCAGGAACATTAAGTTACCGGAAAAAGGGTTAACTTTAGATCAACCAGGAAAGTTTTAACCACGGTGTTTTTCAGATTGTACCTGTTAAACCGGACAACGAAAAAGAATGCGCCTACTATGGGGCTCTTTGTCTGCTATCCTCTATGTGTATCAATTTGAAATGTCGAGTGTACACTGTTATGAAGTATATTTGGTCAATGTTCATTAATAATTAATAAATATATTAATAGTTGTTGTACGACATACCCAGTGGGAAAGAATCTCCATCGATAAACTGTGCTTAAGAGCAGGGCATATAGAAGTGCATGTACAAGGGAGGGTTAGGGTGCTAAGCCCCCTTGTTAAAATGTTCATTGGCTTCCCGTACAATACACCGTTGTTATTTAAAGCCAAAAAATCGGCTATATTTAAACGTGATTGTTGCAATAGCAAGGGCAGTGACGTCATTTTTGCTAAATATTTTACACTCTTCAGGTATAGTATTTTCTATAACTCAGATACTATATATGTTTTAAATGAATGCTGTGCTGAGTGGTTATATTACTACCCACACTGGTAAATTACCTAGCTAAATCGAAAGTTTTATTCTTGCCAAAAACAGTAGGGAGCCACTTTAAAGACATGGATATAAACTTATATCGTACACATCGGACGCGATGTGTTATCTACAGTACAAATGCGTCTAACTGATCAAGTTTACCAACTATTTTGGCGATATGGTTCGTTTTAGCCGAGAAAATCGAAGTTAAAATCAGGACAAAATATAGAAAATGACTAAACCTTCATTTCTTATATTATCATTTTCTTACAGGCATCGTATTTCCTTAGCAAAGAAGACATAAGAAACATCGTTATCGTCGTTATGTCTGTGGTAGCAACGGGTACACTGCTCAACTTTGTTGTAATCATTGCCATGGCTATCGATCCTTTGAAAATACTTCGCAAAGGCCCATGGGTAACTATTCTCAACCTGGCAATTGCCGACTTAATTTCATGCATGTCATGTTTCTTTTTATTGGGTCAGCCGTTTTTCATCCAAAACATGAGCGAGTTATACTATGTCTATCCCATCACGATCTTTTGCTGGGGTTTTGGTACTTCCGCTTCCTATGGTTGACATTCTCTCTGTACAAATTTTCGTAATCACAAAATTTCCGCTCAAAGGTCGCTATTGGTTCACCACTCTGAAGATCGTATTGGTTGGCATAGCAGTTTGGCTCTTCGCATTTTTATTGGGTTTCACTCAGATCACCTACCGTTTCCATTTGCCAGAAACGATGGGTTTAAAAATTTGGACAGCTCGTGTAGGCGTCCTACTAATCGCACTTGTCGTTCAAATAGTTTTGAATATCCAAGTTGCGGTCGAGATAATTCGAAGTGGACGAAGCACTAGAAATCCTCAAAATGCCAAGCACAAGAATATGGCAAAGACTGTGATCATTCTTACACTGATTCTCTTCCTCACTGTCTTTCCTTATTTCTTACTGAAACTACTAGAGTTATTGGCAAGACTGGGAAACTTTGATCAAGATAAAGTATTAGTTTACCTCTCATATTGCTACACACCAATTGCCATGCTAAATTTCGCGGCTAACCCAATTCTATATGCCCTTCGTCTACCCGATTACAGGCAAACTTTGCTCGCTTTCGTTGGTAAAACCAGGAGTCGTTCTCCGAGGAGATAAACGCAGAACAGGTCGTCAGAGTTAACAAATACGTTCTCCTTGAAAAGTCAAAGAGAAAGAGAGTCGACTATGTCTGAAAAAAGTGAAAGGCACCCTGACTTGAAAGAGCTACCTATTTCCTCCCAACACTGATCAGCCGATGTGCTTGTTATACTTATAATAGTTTTGTTTGTGGAAACACCACGTAAATTTATTACTGCAAAGCTTTTACTTTTACTTTAGATTATACTTGTTGCATTTTAGTGTTATAAAATCACAATAGGCTACATGCTATATTTCAAAACGACCACTGCTGACCAATAGACATGTTCAGACTGAGATGATTCTGAATTTAAAGTATCCACAGATCAAGTATAGTCAATATTAGAATATAGCTTAGTCTTTAAATATTAATAAACATATAGACAGGGTGTTGTCTAAAGACAATATGCAGATGATACCCAAATTTTCGCCTCTTCGCACGACTCTGTTAAGCTGGCTCATTATATTAACTCTGATTTAGAGAATGTCACAGATTGGTTAAATGTATATAAACTCCAATCCCATCCTTCTAAGGCTAAGCTTATTGTCACAGGATCCAAACAAAATTTGACCAACAAAGTTGGTGACTTGTACAACAGCATTATCATGAACAATAACGTAGTTTCATCTGTTGTCTCGAATAAATGTTTAGGAGTTGATCTTGATGACAGGTTGACCTTTGATATCAATATTGAAGAAATATGCAAGAAAGATCGATCCGGTTCAGGCATTGGAGCATTGAGAATTAAACCATTCGTTCCCCAGAGTTCTCTGGTATATCTAGCACTAAAATTATTTAAAATGCTAACGTTTTTAGAGTAGGAAAGCTGTTACTAAAAAAGACCTTGCGCAAAAAAATTTTCCATCGGAAACAAAATTTAATCAGACAGAGTCAAAATATGGACTGTCTTACACAAGCTATCAAAGTTTCAAGAAATTTGGTCCACGCGTAGGCCGCCAACGCGAGATCTTCAAAACCTGGACTTGATTTTCTCCCATTTTGTTAGTTCAAACTCGATTTCTTTGCTCATGCATTTCAAATTAATTTTATGCATGCTCGGATGTTTGCATAAATTACAGTACGAAATTCGCCAGCCAATTCCCAAAGGTCCTTTCACAAAATTATTATTTACATGCAGTGTTTATTTACAAACAAAATGAATCTTCAACATAGGAGGGCACGTTAAAGATTGATTTTGTTTGTAAATAAACACTGCATGCCAATAATTTTGTAAATAAACGCTGTTAGCCCTGTTTTATACGTCGAATTTCGGTCGCGTCGAATGTCATTAAGACAATAGGCAATTCCAGCTTTTAGTTTATGCGTGCAGGGGACGATGGGAAGTAAGGTATCATATTGCTGATTATGCTGAAAAAATAAAAATGGTGGCCGTGTAAACATGGAGTGATAGCTTATACTTGTAAATATTGAAATATTTCGGTTGTTTCGGCAGTTTTTATTGAAATTTTTCAGCATAATCAGCAATATGATACCTTACTTCCCATTTGATTTATTTTACAATCTTTGTCACAAGACGGGTTTAACCCACAGAGCTAGTTGCTCCTTTACGGGTAACCTGCTAATGCAATACTGAAATATAGGTTAACACATGCCGTGGATATATCGCTTCAAAATCTCTAATCCCCTGCAGGCATAAACTAAAAGCTGGAATTGCCTATAGATATAAATGAGATTATAAACCTCATTAAGCTTCATTATCTATTGTTTGAATTGCATTCGACGCGACCAAAATTCGACGTATAAAACAGGCCTTAATAGCTGTAGGACCTTTGAGAATTGGCTTGTGAATTTCGTACTGTAATTTATGCAAACGCCCGAGCATGCATAAAATTAATTTGAAATCATGCAAAGAAATCGCGCTTGAACTAACAAAATGGGAGAAAATCAAGCCGGTCCAGGTTTTGAAGATCTCGCGTTGGCCTACGTGTGCACCAAATTTCTTGAAACTTTGATAGCTTGTGTAAGACAGTCCATATTTTGACTCTGTCTGATTAAATTTTGTTTCCGATGAAAAAATTTTTTTGCGCAAGGTCTTTTTTTCAGTTAGTAACAGCATTCCTACTCTAAAAACGCTATAGCGCTTGCCAGGCTAGCCCGCCTCATGTGAAACAAATAACAACTTGGCCCGGCAAAGTGAGCTATAGCCCGGTCTAACGGGCCAACGCAGTGCCCTAATGAGCAATTAAAAATTCTAATTTTGATCTCTTCAATATGCATTTGCACAACCGCAGTATTTTAAAAGTTTGGCCGCCATATTGGTGCACAAATTTAGCGCAATTCTGCAGAACAGCAACATTACAATCATTTGATTCAAGCTACCGATACATGGGCAATATTTTCTGGCGATCGCAATGCAATGGCGGTAAAGTCGTCAGTGGGTGTGTTCAAGGTTTCTTGACCATCTGATGAAATGAATTATAAATGAGTCATAAATCATGAATTGCCACAAAAGAGACAGGTGTAGCCACCTTGTGCGATGGCAATGCAATATTCAACCGTTGCGCCACCGTCGCAGCAAAAATATCGTTACGCATCTTCGGCTTGCCGCTGTCTATCAGCCAAGATATTTTGCGCTAATTCTAATCACAATATATATACATAAATCTTTCCGAGGACCCACTGAAGTGGCTTGGGAAATAACATAAACAAAAATAGTCAAACATATATGTGGTATTGTATACCTTATATCTCTATATAGAATAAAGAAAAATCGTACCTCCATGTATGAATTTCACAATTGTTCAAGACGTCTTCTATCGCACTTCCACAGCAATGCTGAAATAGATATTGAAATTCAGATTGTGGCTACGCAACTCTAACCTGCATGCAGGCAGACCCGCGAGGCGGACCACCTGAAAGTCGGGCAAAGCGCCTTCGTTTCGCCCGCTGTTGAAGAGCAGACCGTCTTCTATTAATTAACTGTCAGTTTATCGCGTTTTATCTTTCACTTCAAAATTAGCCACTGCCCACTTTGTCTAACAAGGCACTTAATGATGTTGTTTGTCGAGCGATATTTGCACTATTTGAAAACTGGCCAACGTGCATAATATATTATACGTAAACAAATAATCGCTAGTATTTTAGCAACTTAGGCTACGTTTCAACTATACCGGATAGATTTCCGTAACGGCGCGAAAAAGCACCTAAGACTCTAAGTCCTATCCGATACGGAATGTACAACTTTCAGAAGCTGAGCGAAACAACATCTCTCCGTTGCAATAATTCCTCTGAAAATAGCGTTCCTAAACGGTATGGATACGTGTTTTTTCACGTCGCTACAGAAAGCTATCAGGTACAGAGAAAACGTAGCCCAAACAGGCCAAAACCATAATATTTGAAAGAAAAATTATTGCCAATATTGGAAATTGTTGTTTGATGCATGTGTTTGTATACTTGGATGCAAGTATGTTTGACCACTGAAAGAGCTTTGACCGTTTGTGGTTTTAATTTGAGGGCTTGTGTGTGTGATGGGACTATACTTGAACAACAAGAAGAAAGTTCCTACGTTTCGATCGAAGGCAGATATTTTTAAGTCTTTTAAAACATGATAGTAAATACTAAATAATAGATCAACAGCATATATAGCAATTATATAATCCATATTATATATGTTTATGGGGCATCCATGCATAGCCACATGGCTATACGTATAAAATAAAATCTTTGACGACGAATGATAAAAGTTTAACATATTTTAAAATATTGACCGCATAATCTGATTTCATTTTTAGTCACAGCATTGTTGTCAAATATGGCGACAAAATTTAGTTTTCTTTGTTTTAAATGAGAATTTGTAGCAAAGCGAAAGGCTGCATTTTTGTTAGATTCACTGCATTTTAACACATAAAAGGTGCGGAATTTGAATTTTATCACGGTATATTTGTATATAACTGTTACTGCAGCATTGAATACAGAACAAATTCCAGAAAATGTCAACCCGCGTGCCTGTATACTTTCCACGCTAAATATGAATTGGGACGTCAACGGTCAACGCAATAATATTGCATGACGGAAGCATGATCCTCAGAGGTGTAGCTTTCAGTTAGCACACGCACGTACAAATCATTTCGCTTTGTGCATTAATAATTCAGCTGCAGAGCTGTTTAAAGTATAAATATCCGGCACAAAGTCAAAGAATAATTACTAACGAATCGTGGTAGTTCATATTTCAAACGGTTTACAATAAACTGACAGCCGATAAACAGCCTTCCTAACACACGCACAGAGTCTTGGTACCGAATGTTTTTCAAGGCAAAGCTGGGCTGTTCTTTTTACCGATCCATGCTAGTGATCTTGACATGTCTGTCTATTTCAAGCCAACCTTGGGAGTATAAAGGCTTGAAAAACTCACTCAGAAATTGTAATTCCACAATGACGACTGTTTTGGGGAACTTCACAAACGGGAATTGTTCAGGTTCCCAGACGAATGGAACCGAAAAGGAATCCCAGTCTGTAAGTATTACCGTATGAATTATTACTATACTCTATAGTGAGTTTGGGAACCAAGAATCAAGATGAATGGCAGAATGCCAGAAAACAGAATTGTTGGGGATACAACTCTCTGAAAAATACAAGGAGACCTTCGACGTTTCGAGCGAAGGCCCTTCGTTTCTTATTATTGCCACTATAAACCTGACCGTTCAAAAAAACAAATATACTTATATTTTTCTAGACCGCCGCTCTACCCATTGGGCAGTTGAGCTGTCGCGTTAACGGGGATTGGTATAGCGAGTCTGATCCAATTAAAGTGCACGAAATAACGCTTGCCTTGGTCTTAGAGGACGCGCAGTGTTTCAATTCTATTTCAGAACCATCCTCAGAGATACGAAAACTGACCAGTTTCATATCGATTAAATCACGACAATAGGCACATGCACCATGGCATTATAATATATTGGAGCGGCTTTTTGCGGAGAATATTTAACTGATACTATCAATACTTAGTCTTAGCCTATTGGTTAATTTCAAACACGTCACAGTCCGTATCTATATATAAAGCAAGAAGGAACTTGAACATTGGTTATAATGATTCGAGCTAAAGTGAACTTGCAATGATGCTTTTTGGCCGTAGTTATGATATACGTCAATTGTTGATAGCAGTTTTACTGTGCATGCCGGCGTTAGCAGGTCAAAGTACATCTTCACCAAGTATCATGAAAACCATATCTTCTAATGCTTCTAATGCGAGCAACGAAACAACAATTACATCGTCTTCGAAGGTAGGATATATTGAGTTCATATTTTGTTCAGGAATCAGGAGCCGTCCTCACTAATCGATTTCGTAGGTAGGATATATTGAGTTCATACTTTGTTCAGGAATCAGGAGCCGTCCTCACTAATCAATTTTGTATTTTTCTCCGATCGTCTACACTAACATGATGGAAAATAGATCATATATAGATGCCTTCGTCCGTAACATGCCACATCGGGGCTTCTCGAAAATGGCTTTGAAAGTGGAGACTTTTAAATACGGAGGATTGTTAACTTATGCATGAGCGATTTATTAGCACAATCACGCTTGTCTCGGACTGGATATATACAGTGATAATTTATCCTGTTCTACATAAACTACATTGTCTTAGGTTACTTTAGCCTATCTTTCATATTGTAAAGTCACTCACTAAGGCCCCGATTACACTATACCGGATTGCATCGAAGCGACGCGATTTCTGTACCGGATTGGCCTCTTGTTTACACTACGCCACTGTAATCCGGTACGTGCCGCGGCGCGAAAATCACTTCGCTTTGGAGGTGATATGAAAAGTAATCCGATACGTGCTGTACCGGATAAAACCAAGTGTAATCAGGCAATCCGGTACGCTCCGGTACTATAAATAGGTTTCGGCAAGTATATTTTAACATTGTCGTTTTATTTACTCGCTTTTAAATATTTTATAGCTGTTGTTTGCTTCGCTTTACAATTATTGGTTGTCTGGAAAACGCGTGCAAGTACACGCGTACACGTACACGCGTACACGTACACACGTACATGGAAAACGCGTACATGGAAAACGCGTACATGGAAAACGCGTACATGGAAAACGCGTACATGGAAAACGCGTACATGGAAAACGCGTACATGGAAAACGCGTACATGGAAAACGCGTACATGGAAAACGCGTACATGGAAAACGCGTACATGGAAAACGCGTACAATGTTCATTTGTAACGTTAATTAATTAAAACTTGGCGATTTTATTGAAAGTTCTCTTGCAGACCTAGTGATTGTGTCAATGATGGTCAGATCATGGCCTCCGTGAAGGACAACTTCACAGTGGACTACGTAATGTTTAGTACTTTCATTGTGTTCCAACATGCGTCCAGAAAAAGCAGCCGTACGTATTTCCAACCACCTCACGCTATTATCCCATGCACGTAAGATAATGTCAATAATGTCAATTCTCCGCGATGAACATTGGAGATATATTAATCACCACATTCGGAAGCCTCGCAATCCAATAAAGAAACATTTAAAACTATGCACTGACGCTTACAGACTGATTATCTATTATTTTAAATTGTTAAGGTTTTCTTTAGCATATAGTTTATTTATCATTTATAGACCCGAAGCGAGAGGGATTCGGCGAAATATTACCCGAAGTGATGATATTTATTTAATATTTGAAATATCATCACTGAGGGTAATGTTTCGGCGAATCCCCCAAGGGTCTATAAATGATATATTATACCGAAGGTAAAAGACAGCACTATAATAAGTTCAGAATAAACTTTAAAACTTGCTGAATATTAACTATAAAGCGATAAAAAATTTTAATTTCTTATGTATACCTGTGTTTTGACGTTTTCTCTTTAAAATATTTGAGCATGTATTCTTTGGATTATTGAAGGTAACATACGTCTTAAAAATTTTTGGTTACAGTAAATCAATAAATCTGCATGTACGCGCCTGTACGAAATTACAAACAACAGCTCGCGAATGCCATGTTCTTTAAGAGCGTGCGTGGTATCCTTTCGTCGTGTGTGAGCGTGAGATACTATAATATCCACCACAGTGGATCTCACGCTGCATTGCGAAATCATGAATTTGAGTGAAATACCGTAAAAAAACACATTGTCACGTGTTACGAATGCTGTTCTTTTATAGGACAATTTGAATTTGAGGTATAATATATTTTATTGCTTTTAGTTTACAGTTAACTATGTAGTTTTTTGCTGAATCGTGCACCATAATTTATTTCAATACATCAAAAATAATCCTGCCTCACAACTTGTCCTGGCAAAGTAGGATCATATAAATGTGTTCAGCCCCTTATTCAGCGAATCCTGCATGCTGCCTGGCTTTGATCCCTTAG
>CACRXK020003889.1:0-34065 GCA_902702795.2 Paramuricea clavata | reverse complement strand
CCTTTTATTTCCTGGTTAAACAGGTGACTCTAATTGTCATGCATGGAAGGTATGAAGGAGGTACCTATAATTTCTCACATGGCTATGGGGGATAATTATGATCATAATTATGCTCAAATGTAATTATTGTCTCATTTTTATCCTTTTTGTAGTGTAAAGCTAAGTATAAAAATAAAGATCTATGAATATGTCAGACAAATGATATACAATGGGTGATCACTTGGTAAGTAATTTTTATACCTTTGTTGTGGTCTATGTAGATTGAGGCTATTTTGGCAATAGCCATGCACTTAGACATAGCATGACCAGTCCATATGTGGACTGCCTATGTCTATTAAACATGATTGAATACCCAAATTAGATTCAAGATTATGATATGTCCCAGGCATGGATCCAAAAATGACCATGTACTGAAGTTATATGGCATGAGCCATGTAAAATATCGTGGGAAACATACAATTGGGGCTGCATCCCACCATAATGCACTAGTCAATTGAAACCCCGACCCCCGGCATAGGGGGCGGGGAAATTAACATTTTGACAATGTTAAATTTTAGTAATTTCCCTGCTAGCGGGGGAATGTTGACTGTTAAAGCTACCGCCCCTATGGCCCCGGCACTTTGCAAATTTTCATGACTTGGGAAATTTTCATGACTTGGGTATTGTTCCGGCTAAAAAATTGACTTGTTATTTACCCTGTACCCCGGGGGAAATGTTGCAATAAGACCGCGTTAATCCACGGTCATTCCCCCGCTAATTCCCCGTCCTGTCCCGGGGGACCGGGGTTTCAATTGACTAGTGCATGCATAAACATTGCAAAGGTCAATTTTGTAAATTAATGGCACTATGTATTTAATCTTAATTTATAGGGCCTGTGAGTTCATATCTGGAATAAAATAATTGCAGATCTACAGAAATATCACTGCTAAGGAGTGTCAAACAAGTTTAGGAGGATTGAAAGTGGATGTTCTCAGGATGAAAAAGAAATTGTTGACTTTAATTGAATAATCATTATCATTAATGTAAGGTTAAAAATATTGAACTTACAAAATGATGGAGACAGAAAATTGATACTCTGATGCAGTTAGTCTTCATTTATTCTTCTTCAGTCAATAATATACACTTAATGTCTGCACCCGAGGGAAATAGTTAGTTTTGTTTTCCCGAGAATCTCAATGTTTCCCGAGACGAATTCCTTCCCGAGGGAAAAGACGTTAAGTGTTTTGTTTTATAGCGACGAAACAAATATCAACATTGAACAACATTCATACAACAATATTTGTATTTCATGACAAAAACTTTATAGCGTAAACGAGTTTAAAATTTAAAAAACCTACTTAAATGGTTTCAGCAGCATATCCTGTTGCCTGTTATGTATTTTTCTTCTCTTTTACATTCTTTATTTTAACACAAAGCCACGAAAACAGTAGTTTAAATAGTATAAATTTGTGCCGCCATTTTGTTTATTTATGTACGTAGCGTCGTAGCCGGTCGGGGCGGGCAACAATTTTTCACTTATTGCCCGGGCGGGATACATTGCATTTATCTAAACCCACGTGACTACAAATCAGCCAATCACGTTTGGTGTTCACACTAGCTATATAACAACACCATTTAGTTTGCTAATACATTGTTTACTGTGTATAAGGTTTGCCATATGAGTGATCCAGGAATGGCTGGGTTGGCCCTCTGGCTAAATCAATTGAGGGAGATCCCTTTATTTCAAGTTAAATGATGATTTGAATAAGATGCCATTCAGGCCGGCAATAAGGGCCTGGTTTATTGTTTAGGTCCATATTTTATTTCAAACAAGACGCTCTGCGGAGCGTTAACTCGCTGGGGCTATACAAGTCATACAAATACGCACATTACTAAGCGGAAAAGTTGAATACGAGCGCAATTTTAAAGGCTTAACACAGTGCTAAAATGCGGTAGGCCCTACAAGTAAAGTTATATTTAGTACGCTACATAGCCGCCACTAGTTGGTCCGTACGCTAGGCTGCTCACTGCGCTTTAATAAAACGTTCAAAATAAACTAATTTGGGGGCTTTTGGGCTCAAAATACTGTCAAAATGAAGACAGAAGTAAGACGGATCCACTGTTATACGGCCGAAAAAGAGAAAACCAATGATACCAAAATTATCAACAATACAATTTCGCTTGGCTTTCAAAGACAGCCATAAATCGGTAGATTACTGTTGTTTAGCAATACATTTGACATCCGTATGAGCGATTTGTTAACAATACAATTTCGCTTGTCTTTCAAAGACAAAGATCATGTATAATCTTGCTTGAAATAATTGTCATAAGAAAGGAAAAAGGAATGATCCGAATAACTATCGACCAATATCAGTTATTTCAGCTGTAGCCAAAATCTTCGAAAAATTAATCTTTGAGCAACTTTATAATTACTTCAGTTCTAACAGCTTGTTAACGCATTGCCAGTCCGGTTTCAGGTCGTTACATAGTACAATTACTGCTCTTCTTGAAGCCACTAGTAACTGGTCAGTTAATATTGACAATGGCCTCTTCAATGGAGTAATATTTATCGACCTTAAAAAAGCATTCGATACTATTGATCATCAGATATTGCTGCGGAAGCTTCGAATTTACGGTATGGATCAATTAAGTCTCGAATGGTTTCAGTCTTATTTGACCGGTCGATCTCAGAAATGTAAAGTTAGAGGTTGCTTGTCATCATCTGCATCAGTTACACGTGGTGTACCACAGGGAAGTAACTTAGGACCATTACTCTTCCTTGTGTATATTAACGACCTTCCTAATTGTCTCAGTGCAGCAGTACCGAGAATGTTTGCTGATGATACGAACATTAGTTATGCGGCCAACACTATCGCCGAACTAGAAAGTTATTAATTCGGAATTAAAAAAATTGAAAAGCTGGTTGGAAGCGAACATATTAAGCCTTAATATCGCCAAGACAGAATTTATGATAATAGGATCTCGACAACGTATGCATGCGCACACTAACGAAAATATCAATATTGACCTGGATGGTCATGTGATTAAACAAGTTGATGAGGCAAAATCACTAGGTGTAATTATTGATAAAAATCTGTCTTGGTCTAAACACATTGATATGAAGTGTAAAAAGATTTCTTCCGCTATAGGTGCTCTTAAGCGAATAAACCATTTATATCAACTGAAACAGCAATCCAAATTTACAACGCTATAATTCAACCTCACTTTGATTACTGTAGTCCCATTTGGGACGAATTTGGCGCAACATTATGTGAAAAAATGCAAAAATTGCAGAATAGAGCTGCTAGAGTGATTACGACATCCAACTACGATGTCAGCTCTAGCATTCTCTTAGAGAAACTGCATTGGGACAATCTTTCCTTACGTAAGAAAAAGCACAAGTCTATACTAATGTTTAAAAGCATCAATAAGCTAACGCCAGAGTATTTACAAAACATGTTTACATTTCGCAGCACAGATTATAACTTAAGAAATGCAGAAATGAAGCTAAATTTACCAAAACCACGTACGGACTTTATGAAGCGTAGTTTCTGCTACAGTAGAGCAAGTTTATGGAATGCGCTTCCTCAAACTGCACGTACGTCCAAATCATTGAGGCATTTCAAAAATGAAATTAATCAATTCTTGACATTATAATGGGATCCCCACACGGCAATCTTGGAAAACAGTGCATTTTAGTTAGGAAATTAGTGTGTATATAGTAATGTCTGAAATTTATTAATAGTTTTTGTATTTTATTCTACACTGAAGATTTTACCGTGTTTAAATAAATGTTCAATGTTCAATGTTCAATGTTCAATGTTTTATTTCTTTTTCTATGTTTTTGTTATTCCTGTATCTTTTTGAAGGTTTTTCTCGGCTATTTTGCACGCTTTTGCCCAAAACTTGTCGAGCTAAAACAAATTCGACGAGTTTCAAGCCATGTAGGCAGCCAATCTCGTTCCCCGAGCCTGCGATCCTTGGGAAGGAAACGAAGGCTCTGGGATAATCCATGTCAGAAATGAATATGATTGGTTGCTGATATACAATGGAATGTTGCAATTTTGCAAAAATTAATTTTTAACCGTATATTTTTACATACAACATGGCGGCCGTTTAGGAGTGTACGAATATTGTTTTGGTTTTTCAGAGCTGTGCTATATACTAATACTACAAAGGAAATGCAAAGAAACGTATACTTAATGCGTATAATATCATAACAGTTAAATGGAGCGGGAAAACATTACTCATATTTGTGTTGTACAGGTTTTCTGTAGTTTTAATCTATAGATAGTATACAGTACTGTCAGTACACTGTGCTATTAACTATTTGACTATAATATCAAATATGTGCTATATTTTGCAAATACTATTTGTGTCAGAAGTGGTTAATAACTTTTATTAATTTGTCTTTGTGTTATTTAATTGCGAAGAACTAGCTAATGACTAGTTTCAATAAATCCAATCTTGGAATTTACTGTTATATATTTTATTATTTAATGTATATATATTGTACTGTAAACTTTTCAAGTGCAGGGGTATGTAATACTCATTTTAACTTGTAGCATATAACCCTTACATATATGGGTGCATATGAATCTTTTGCTGTTATAATTTATTTTATAGAAGAGTTCAAAAAACCTTTATTCTCTAAATCAACCACAATTTCACAGGCAGTGATATGAATTTGTATTCCAGTCTGCATACACCTAATACATATAATGAATTCTTGGGTTTCACCCAGTATGGCATTTTGCACGTTCTGACAGGGGATCAACCTAAAATGTATTGATGCTTATGCTGTACTGGAGTGAGCAAATGATATGAAATTGCATGTATTTGCCACCAAACACAAGGCCAACACATACAGTGAAAAATTAATTCACTCTGATGACTGTGTCTCCATTTAGAGTTGACCCCCCATCAAATCCTTGGAGAACAATGAGAGTAAGACTGCCTCGCCGCCAACACAACCTCCATTGAATCAATTAAACAATGTCGAAATATCGATGATAAAACCCTTGGCCTTGGATGAAAATACAAATCAATCACGCGTTAATTTGCAAAGCAATCAAGATCAAAACGAGTGGTTGAACCCCGCTCTTGATCCCCCAGAACTAAATAAGACAGACAAAATTTCCCACAGAAACAAATGTGAAATTAAGGAAGCGACTAACATTCAATACAATGATCAAGGCAAAGCTATTCGAGATGCCGATTGCTCTCCTGAACAAAGTGTCACACGCAGAATTAAACCTAAACCTAACACCAAATACAAAGGCCATAAAACATCATTGAATACAATTAATAGTCTAAAACAAATGTCAAACGGCACAACGGACATCGCACACTGCGACACGAATAACAGGATAGAACATAGCGATCAGGATCAAAGCGAAAAGAAATATAAACAAATTCTACCTAGCAAACAACCACACGAATGGTTGAAATGGCTACCTTTGCTTGAACCCCTAGAACCAAATGAGACAGACGAAGTTTCTTACAGAAATAAATCTGAAATTAAGGAAGCGACTAATGCTCAATTCAACGATCCAGACGAAACTAATTGGCATGTTGAGTGCTCTGAACCACCAAATTCCATCCAGTCTCTCTCTCTCTCTAGAACAAATACAAATAATTACCTGCGGCCAAAACTGATAAATTTTCGGCAACATCGTTCGAACCGTCGCCCTCCGGACTGGCTCAAACATTTGGACCTAGTCAACCAAATAACCAGAACCAGTACGTAATACCTGACTTGGCATATACATCTTTTGGTCCAATTTCTAATCGTTTGAATAATGAGTCTGAAACCATCCCGGTTAGAATAACCAACCGTCGACTAGTACAGAGGTCTACTAACCAAAAACTCAGTCGCAACTTAATACTTATTCCAATAAGGAAAAACAATATATGTGAATCATCAATTGCCTACTCAGTTCCATCTATACTTAACCAACGCATGTCATGTAACGAACAAACTGAATTCTCTGGAATTGCTGCAGTCAATAACCCCTCCTTGATCATAATTACAGAGTCTTGGCTGAATTCAAACATCCCGGATGCTGCTGTGGAAATAAGCAATAAATTCAATGCACATCGTCGTGATCGTTTCACGCCTGGTGGTGGTGTCTTAGCCTACGTAAATAACAAAATACCAACTACCCGCCTAAGAAATCTTGAAGAGGATGGGAAAGAAGTTCTATGGCTCTTACTTAAACCGCCCAGAACCCCCAGGCCCTATAGTGCGATAATAGTTATTGGTGTGTACTACCCACCTGGACAGACAACTGAAGATGAAAGAGCAATGTACGAGTATGTTACTAACAGACTTGACAACATTTTGCAGGACCACCCTTCAGCTGGCGTAATTATCGCCGGAGATTTCCACAAAATGAGACTAAACCCACTATGTAGACGTTTCAACCTTAAAAAACCGTACGGGCTCCTACAAGAGGTAGAAATACTCTAGACAAAATCCTTACCAATATGCCAGAGCTATACAATGATGTTCAACATCTGCCACCGATCGGCCGTTCCGACCACCAGACGAACTGGAGAGTATCCAGACTAGAAGCCTGAAAATTATTGGGCTACCTTCTGATTCTCTTCAGTTTCTAGAGCAACGTCGAGATAATCTTGCCATTCGTGAGTACAAGAAAATCATTAATGATGAACGCACCCATGCAGGAAATATATACCTGACATAGTGACGAACACGTATGACTTAAGAACACCAAAAACTCTTCCACAATTTCTCTCATACACTAAAAGGCATGAACTATCGTTTATTCCGAGAACAAACTCGCTATTATAGACAATATTTTTATAACTACTCCTAAAATTTTTATCTGTATATATAACTCCTAGACTACTACTTAGACTTTACTAACTGTAAATCCATTGTATTTTTACACTAAAGATGGATCAATAAAACTAAAATATAAAACTAAAAAAAAAATTAAAAAAAAAATTTATGACGTCATATGAAACACAATAATATATTTAATGATTTTAATTTATTGAGTAGTATAATATGCCAAATTGGCAATCCCTTCGTTAATCTTGTCCACACAGTAATTCAAAGAAGCCCTGCCCTCTGTACGAGGTTATATTAATTGGATTCTGTCCAAGAAAACGTCATAAACCTTTTGATCCAAATGTTACAAAGTATGAATTCCAGATTGGGAGACCATATAAATATTTTTAATAAATTCATATACTTTTTTTAAGAAATGTTCTATTCACAAAAATATTAAATGATGGTGATCAGCCATCAATACAGGCACAGATTTTCTGGGTGGTGTGCACTCCCCCAGAAATGATTTGCAATCCCCCCCCCCGCCCCCAAAGGCATTTGGCACCCCCGCAAATTACATATATTTTGATTTGATAGTTTCATATCTGATTATTCTTACTACTAAATTTGTAAAATTACCAATATTATGGCCTCAGATCTCGCCATGCAGGCCTAGAAAACAAATTTTGTTAAACTTTTTCCTTGGCCTTTCAGGGCGTTGCCACCACGCCCCAGCCAAAGCAAGTAGCAGCACCCCCCTCCAGATATTTATCCACCCCCCAAACGAAAATATGAAAATCCGTCTCTGCACCAATACCAGAAATTCATTTTCATCAGCTTCCCCCTGGCTGATTATGACCGCCTGCAGGGAACCACCTAGGCTGCAGGTATAATTTTGTGATGAATGATAAAAAATTGCCCAATATAAATGCCGAGCCATAGAAATATTTTTATTACCATGGTCATGACAACAACCCTGTCAGTTTGATTGCAATATCAAAATTTGTTATTTACACTATAAAACAACACATACCTACATATATTTCAGTTTTTTTCCTTCCTATCCAATTCAAATCATGCTGGCCACAAAAACAATTCCCCGATTGCGATACAATAAATTTCCAAATGCTGACAATTTGGGCTAGGATGCCCCTGAATGCTACAATGATAGCAACCTCTATTGCTATTATATCTCCAACCTTGAATGTCCTATTTAGTACAGTAGTTAATTAATTAATGGCAGTAATCAAACATGAAGTCAAGTACATTTCGGGCCATTGATGAGAAATATTGTCCAGAAGTACAGTGAAATAACAAAATAGGGTGCACTAAAGAGCATTGTGGCTTAATGATCTAATGAGATAATTAACCAAAGGTAGGTACACATGCAGATGGACTGGTTAACCCATTCAAATACCAAGTCCAATACTCTCCCCTTGACGAGAAAAAATTCTGGCGTTAAACAGCTTAAAATAACAAAGTAGGGCAAACTGAGGCACATTGCAGCTTAACTTACTCCAACTCTGTCATTACAAACTGTAAATCTTTAATAGTAATTCCTATCCAGACACAAAATTTGGTTATAATTCAATAATTTGAAAAGTGCTGTTGCATCCCTAACCTACTAAACTGCTGGCAAATATTAAAACATATAAGGAAAGCTATAAGGGCAGTTCAAAAAATATAACAAGGATTTGGTTTATAAACTGTCAATTTCTAGGGATGATAACACAATATAAACATGGAATTCACTATATTCATATTTTTAATGATATGTAAAAATTCGAAATTCTAAATTCCTTTTAATATTCCTCTGATATACAAATCTTCTGAAAACTCAATATTATCAAGGTTTATAACCGACTTAACATTAGAATTGAGACTCTTTTCAGGTATACTTTTTTAATACTACAGGGTGTATAAAAAAAACTGAACAGATTTGAAATTGCTCTCAATTTCGCAAAACATCTATTTGTATCCGGTTTTTTATATATATAGCTTCTTTGGGTACTTATAATGTAAAATAATGGAAAAAAATTTCTCGAACTCAAATTTTGTGAACCAGGGGAGGTGCCTTTTCCAACTAACTAAAAATGGCTCGCGCACAAAATGTAAAAGCTGTAATCATATTTTGAGTTAATAGATGGAAAATCTGTCGGATTTTTAATTACTGTTCAAAATTTCAGACAATTTGGTTTAGTTTACGCCCTTTAACTATTCATTTTGTTCTAAAAAGTCAGCCTTTCGCATGCTTAATTAATGCCTTTACCTAATTTGCATATTGCTGACATATGCAAATTAGCATTAATTAAGCATGCAAATAGCTGATTTTTAGGAAAAACGTAACTTTGCGTGAATAGTTAAGGAGCTTAAACTAAACCAAATTGTCTGAAATTTTGTACAGTAATTAAAAACCCGACAAATTTTCCATCTGTTAACTCAAAATATGATTGCAGCTTTTAAATATTGTGCGCGAGCCATTTTTAGTTTGTTGGAAAAGACACCCCCCCCCCCTGGTTCACAAAATTTGAGTTCGAGAAATTTTTCTCATTATCTACATTATAAGTACCCAAAGAGGCTATATATATAAAAAAACGGTTACAAATAGCTGTTTTGCGAAATTGAGAGCAATTTTAAATCTGTTCAGGTTTTTTTTATACACCCTGTATAGTCTACAGTAGCAATTTAATAACACACAGTCATTGTAATTGTTTTTGTTCTTAAATTGCCCTTTCCACGCGCTCTTTCAACCATTAGAGACATAATAGCGTTAAACGGCTAAATTATGCTGGACGAACCACAAATGTCTCTACATTTAAAGCTTTTTCAAACTGACACAGAGGTGAATGGACAAGATTACAATTAATTGTGACATTTTTCTTCGACAACAACACTCTTCGCGGCTCCTGCCGGCTCTATACTGACCCTGTTTCACACGCAATATTTTCCTTATCCAGTCGCTAACACACCTTTTGTACCCCACTATGAAGAACATCAACATTTCCACCAAAACCCGGAAAAAATAGTCATTTTATAGACGAAACAATAAAATATTTCAAACAATTTGTTTTGCTTTTGCCAACGCATGCGCAGTTCGGTCGACATACAGTTTTCTGTATGTCTGATTCCGATTATCCCAGAGCCTTCGTTTCCTTCCCAAGGATCGCAGGCTCGGGGAACGAGACGGGTAGGCAGCCCAAAAATGCACGTAAATTTATATTAAGCTCGCCCAATTCCTCTGTCATTTGTCGCGCGCCGCAAGCACTCAATCATAGATTAAGTATGAACAGATGTGTAACTTCAGTAAAAATGTTGTCCCATGGTCGCCATCTTCCTAGCATGCAAGTGTCGCTTGTGTGATTATTCGTCATTTGGCCGATATGTCATTGCTTTCAAAAATGCTTTCAACACCTTTTCTACATCTTTAACTGCTTTCAACAACTTTAGACATTCAACAAATGATGCTTTTGATTGTTTAATCCATAAAGGCAGCTGTTGTGAGCTTTGGACCGCTAGTTTTTTCGATATTTATATTGTTAAATTACCGTCCTACGGTTTTTGACCGACATGAAGAGTTTCCTAAGGTTATGGTACAGACCATATGGGAAAACAAAATCTCTCCATCACTGTTGAGCGATGTATGTGGGCAAACAGTTATTATCGGACTTGGCTGACTTGGAAAAGTCTCCCTGTTGAAGCATGGATCTCGAAAGACTCGCATGAGCCTCTCCAGATGGTCAAAACATGGCCAAACTACACTACTGGTGGCCGGACATGATCCTCCTATTGACATTACCATGTATCTGGACATATCTATTAATCCTGGCCCACAATTGTCGAATACGATCGAAATTATAATCACAAACAGAACAGAATCTACGCCAAGAAATCGATTTCGCCATTATTCAAATTTAGTGCAAATTCCTCTGGCTGCACCGGCTATTGTTATAAACAATACAGCGCGACTAATTAAGTGTTGCGTATTGAACGCTCAATCACTTAGAAACAAAGGTCCTGAATTTGTTGACTATATTTGTGATTCGGAAATCGATATTGCCGTTATTACTGAAACTTGGCTGAAATCTGCTGATGCTGCTTGTTTAACCATCCTCGCCCACATAGAATTGGTGGTGGCACTGGCATCTTAGCGCGGGACTCACTTGTAATTAAACAAGCAAGAGCGGGTATATTCAACTCTTTTGAGTATTCAGAGTATATTATTGTTTCTGGCTCATCTCGCGTACGCCTTGTTGTAATCTATAGGCCTCCTTACTCGTTCAATCACCCGGCTACTGTGAATATGTTTATCACTGAATTCGCTGACTTTCTGGAATCTGTTGTCATGACGATCGAGCCGCTTCTGATAGCCGGTGATTTTAATATCCATGTCAACAAGCAGTTGGATAACGATTGTGGTAGTTTTCTCGATCTCCTTTCATCAATGGGCTTACAGCAACACATTAATTTCCCCACGCATACTTCTGGTAACACTTTAGATCTGCTGGTAACCCGAACTTTGGATTCTGATATCTTAAAGGAAATCCAACCTGATATCTATTTTTCTGACCATTGTTCCATATTATTCTCCATAAACATCTCCAAACCGCGACTGTCAAGGAAGAAGGTAACTTTTAGGAAAACGAAAGCTATTAATACAACCACATTCGTGGCGGATCTGTCTGCTACTAAATTGTGTCAGCACCCTCCATCTGAGCTAGACAAGCTAGTAGATTGCTATAATACCACACTAGCAGATTTATTGGATAACCATGCTCCTCTCAAAACCAAGACTGTTACGATTAGACCTCAAGTGCCTTGGTATTCGGAGGAAGTTCGTGTAGCGAAGAGAGAGCGTCGACGAGCTGAAAGGAAATGGAGGAACTCATTTGCTAAGAGTAGCTAAATCGGAATTTCTCACTGACTTCATTGATCAGAATGCGGACAATCAAGGTAAATTATTTCGAGCTGTGAAAGACCTTTTGGTTGAGAAAAACACGCTATGTTTCTCTGACTACACGGATACGACAGCACTGGTAAACGAGTTAGGGATATATTTTGTGCAGAAAGTTATTCGGATTCGAGATGAGCTCGATTTGTGTATCGCGACTACGAACGATGTCCCGGATTATAGTGGCACTATACCTGACCCACCGGATCCATCTGTTTTGAATCATTTGCGTTGCTGACGGAGGACGATGTGCGCATGCTCATTGCCAACTCTAAATCCACATCCTGCTGTCTTGATCCTGTCCCCACGCCTCTACTAAAATCATGTATCGAGTCTCTTATACCAGTGATCACTAAAATAATTAACACCTCATTGGAATCAGGAGTTTTCCCTGAGGACTGGAAAGTGGCCGTAGTCAAACCATTGTTAAAGAAACTGGGCCTTGACCCGCTGTTTATGAACTTGCGTCCTGTTAGTAATTTAGCTTATATCTCTAAGCTCATTGAGCGTGCTGTATTTAATCAGATTTATGACCACTTGGTTCAGTCAGGTCTTTATCCTCTACTACAATCAGCTTATCGTCAGTACCATAGCACAGAGACAGCGCTACTCAAGGTTGCTAACGATATTCTTATGAATATGAACTCGCAACGCGTTACGTTACTTGTCCTTTTGGATTTAAGTGCTGCGTTCGATACAGTGGATCATGAGATTTTACTGTCACGCTTGTCTTCGAGTTTTGGTATTCGGGGAAAGGCTCTAGAGTGGTTTTCTTCATATTTGTCTGGGCGTAGCCAGCACATCGTGTTTGACGGAGTTACATCAGAAAGCTGTGATGTGCGCTTCGGGGTCCCACAAGGGAGTTGCCTTGGTCCGCTTCTCTTAGTTATGTACGCTTCAAAGCTTTTTGAGATTGTTCAAGCACACCTCCCTGATTCCCATGGTTTTGCCGATGATACGCAACTATACCAGTCATTCAATCCTAATAATCCCGCTCATCAAACGGAGGCGGTGTCTGCCATGGAGGGATGTATTAGTGACTTGAGGAAATGGATGTATCAGGACAAGCTAAAGTTAAATGACGATAAAACTGAATTTCTTATCATCGGATCTAGACAACAGACTTTGAAAGTTAACCCTTGTACGATTCGCGTTGGCAATACCGAGATCAAGCCAGTTTCGGAAGCGCGTAATCTGGGCTCTTGGTTTGATTCAAATTTATCCATGTCCACCCATATTTCTAAGTCTTGTGGTGCTACATTTTGCTGGCTACATAAAATCAAGCGCATAAGTAAATTCCTTGCAAAGGATCAATTAGAAATGATCTTGCATGCCTTTGTTACAAGTAGAATTGACTATTGCAACGGACTTCTCTATGGATTGCCGGACTGTGACATAGTTAAATTACAGCGAGTTCAGAACGCTGCGGCCAGGCTGCTAACGTCTACTAGCAAGTACAGCCATATTACGCCTGTTTCACAGGAACTACACTGGTTGCCAGTTAGGTTTAGGATTCATTTTAAGATTTTACTCTTAACTTTCAAAGCTCTTAACGGCTTGGCGCCAGATTATATTAGGGAACTTATTAAGATAAGGAAACATGAACGTTACTCGCTCCGTTCCAATTCGGGGATTATCATCTCACATCCAGTGGGGAAGATGTTAAAATCATTCGGAGACAGATCTTTTAGTGTGGCTGCGCCAACACTCTGGAATGCACTTCCTGTAAGCCTTCGGAGTATCAGTTCTCTTTCAATTTTTAAATCCTCTCTGAAAACATATCTTTTTAAGCTAGCTTTTAGCCTCCATTAAATGTATATATTTAAGATTATTAATAGTTGCATGTATAATAGAGTGTATTGTAATGCGCTTTTGATCATTGTATGTAAAAAGCGCAATATAAATTATTAAATTATTATTATTATTATTAAATTTCGATGTAAAAGAAAACCGCAATAAAATGCAAAAGTTTGTGTCTTTCAGGACGCCATTTTGCTAGCCTATAGGGAAATTTGAGAAGACGAAGTCCTATTAAGTTACACATCTGGTATACACTTAATCTGTGACACTTAATCTGTGTATTCGTACACGGTGTATCAGAAAAGTGTACACAGTTGGAAAAGGTTCACTAAAGTCAGATGCGCGCGGCACATGCGAAAACTTTCGGTAAGCCTAAGTACTTTACCGTTCTCCGGTACATATAGCACTAAAATTATTTAAAATGCTAGCGTTTTTAGAGTAGGAAAGCTGTTACTAAAAACCCCCCAAAAAAGGCCTTGCGCATAAATATTTTTCACCGAAAACAATATTTAATCACACAAAGTCAAAATATGGACTGTCTTGTACAAACTATCAAAGTTCCAAGAAATTTGGTGCACGCATAGGCCAACGCGAGATCTTCAAAACCTGGATTTTCTCCCATTTTGTTAGTTCAAAACGAGATTTCTTTGCATGATAATCTTCAGCGTACCCTTCATTTCGTTCTACATGGCCTCCTATGTTGAAGATTGATTTTGTTTGTAGATAAACAATGCATGTAAATAATTTTGTGAAAGGGCCTTTGGGAATTGGCTTGCGAATTTCGTACTGTAATTTATGCAAACATCCGAGGATGTATAAAATTAATTTAAAATCATGCAAAGAAATCGCGTTTGAACTAACAAAATGGGAGAAAATCCAGGTTTTGAAGATCTCGCGTTGGACTACGCCCGCATCAAATTTCTTAAAACTTTGATGGCTTGTGTAAGACAGTCCATATTTTGACTCTGTGTGATTAAATTTTGTTTCCCATGAAAAATATTTTGGGGTTTATTTAGTAACGGCTTTCCTAGTCTAAAAACGCTAGCATTTTAAATAATTTTAGTGCTAGATGTACCAGAGAACGTTTTAGTACATAGGATTACTGAACGTTTTCGCAAATGTCGCACGCATCTGACTTTAGTGAACTTTTTCTAACTGTGTACTTTCTTCTGATACACCCTGACAGTGTATGCATATAATACATAAGGTTGCAACTATATCTCAACTGACGAATATAGAACTTCGGCAAAACCCAAAATACTCCGCACACGTAGATAAAACATGATAAAAAAATATAGCACATTAAAATCTGATAATTTTTCTATTTACTCACACATAAAGTTTGTTTTCATGACTGCAAGAAAGATGAAAAATAGGTACGCACTGCGTACATGTGGCTAGCAGAAACTACTACATTTCTATAGCGACTGTCATAATAATGAGAATTTGTGATAAAATTCTACTAGTATTTGTACTATATTACACTATTAGTAGTTGTACTATATTACCAGTGCTATTATGCTTATATATTAAATAATAATGGAATGCCGATGCCTACGTCAACGTGTCAAACGGCAGGGGAAATTTAGGGAAAATTAGAACTTTACAAGATAATTTCACGTGAAGCAGTTCAACAAATCCGCATGGATCACACAATGATCACGCGGTTTGTTACCAGTACCGAATGTATAATGAATAATTAGCAAATCACGACGCGGTATTTAGGTCACTTGTACACCGCATTAAAGATCAGAAAGTCGTGTTAGAGAGATGTTTATGAAAGTTAACAATACTAATTCAGGTTTTAATAGCACGCTATTGAAGCGTGAGATTGTCCCCATGGGCAAAGAATACTACCAATAAAGTAAACAAATAAATTCATCTTACAAGTACGTTAAAATATTCGCAACTGATCTTTATGGGCATTTAACAATGGGCCACTCAATATTATCGACACTTTTTATGTGCTGTAAATATTTAGCAATATCTGGGTTAACCAACCTTATTCGATCAGATTGTATGCCCATACACTGTGTTTATAACACAACTGTTGACAACAAGTACATACATAGTGTGGTCCTGTACTGTAGATACAGAATTGTGAAACACTGGATGAACAAAACGCTCTGTTTGGGTTAGGGTCAGATTGTTTGAGAATGTTATATTTTCATTAAATGACTTCCTATAAGATCTTTGTTTAGCTAACCTTTTTTCTCTTGTCTCTGATGATTCATTCTTTCTATTAGCTCTTTGTCTAGCTAACCTTTTTTCTCTTGCTTCTGAAGATTCATTCTTTCTATAGGACCTTTTTCGAGTCAACCGTTTTTGTGTTTGCTCTGAAGACTCATTCTTTCTTTGAGCTCTTTTCAACTCACAGGTTTTAGCAAGCCTGCTTTCCCTTTATTGAGGCAACTCGTTTTATCTGATCACTTTTCTAGAATTTATCTTCCCAATACATTCCTTTTCTTTTAAGTAAGACTTCAATTTATCTTGATAAATTACCCTTTAACAATTTATATGCTGCTTTGATAATTCAGGGAAGACAAGTTCCTATTTGACAATTCAAGTCTTTTATTGCATTTAACACTAAAATGGTTTCAAAACATTGCCATGAGTAGATGATGTAAGCTGAAAGTAGTGAACAAGATTTTGAACTCCCTCAACTGAAGCTAAAACACAATAACCAGATGCACATGCCATCCCATGAAGATCGCGTGAGTGAGAATCTATTAAATATTTTATATACATCTGGGAAAGGCATAAAAATTGCTACAGTGTTTATGCCAATTGTTAATAAACAACGTTTATAATTTGAAGTAAAAATAATTCATTAAAAGCATGTTCGAGTATCATAAGGTTCACTATTAGCCGTAATGAACTTTCTAGCTCACAAACAACCCGAAAACCTCTAAAATATTTGTGTAAAAACAGGGGGTGCAGGACTTTGTTTAATGCTTAGGATCGCAGTTGGTCAGTGGCAATTACTACTTCATGCCGAGCAGTCCTCCAGGAATATAGTATAGCTCAGTGCGTGAACCTCACGTGATATGCCTGATCTATAACGATCAGTGCAAGCTCACTGGCTTCGTTTAACACCTTTATACGCTTTATCAGGGGAGTCTGATCAAAATATCTTTGACAAGAACAGACCAAATTAGCGTTATAATATAAACTATTAAAAAGGAAAATGAATGAACAAATAAATGAATGCATGATATGTTTGTAATTTATGAGCACTGAGCAGAGTATGAGGCCCACAATTTCCGAAGAAAACCGAAATAACCGATCGTCAAACTGTTGGGCCTCACACTTCTGGCCAAATTTCCGATGCAGCTGATATAAACACTACCTATACCATAAATTGTGACAGGAGAGTATAAATTTAGAGCAACGTTTACTTAATAATCTAATGTCAACGAAATTTAAACCTTTAGTCCAGTTTTAAAGACATCAACCGTAGGTCCACACTATACACAGCAAACATTATATTTATCATGAATACCGACAGTAAAAGGTCAAGTACGATGTATAGATAGATAGATCAACTTTATTTAGGCACACTAATCTCAATCAACATTGCTGATTTCCATGAGAGGTGTGCTGGCTAATTGTTACAATTTTAAAACTAATTTACTAATACATACAAACTATTATTATATAAATGCTATTAAATATTCACTTAACTAAACTACTTGATTTAATAATTGAGAGGCCGAGGGCGAGGAGAAAAGGTTTTTACAAAACGAGTTGTAAGATATCGAATTTCGAGTATAGGCCTACAAACACTAACAGTACAAGTCGTATGGCCTTCGTTCGAAACGTCAAAGTTCTCGATCCATTTTTACACCTAGAACTATATAGATGAAATCGCTTTGTTCCTTTGGTCTATTCCTTCTTGCTTTCTGATAAATTTTGTATTTTAAAAGCTCTATAGTATTTTTGTATATTTTCGGCTAAAAAGCAGAGGTGAAGCGGGGAAAACACAGGAAGAGTAAGGCAGTGCCACGGACCACAATGCAATTTTGCGTCACAATGCACGCGCATTAGCCAATCAAATTGTCTTCTATATCCCACGCCACAATTGACATTGTTATTGTTATGTTAAAGTTACAGTACGTCGCACATACAATGACGTATTCTGATTAGCATTATTAATATGTTAAAGTGACAGGAAGTACGTCACATCAGACAGTGACGTATTTTGATTGACATTCGAACAGTGTTGACAATATAAATATATTAACCCCCGCTCGGCGCTTGCGAACATCTGTGATTTCGTGTTGTATAATATATCCTTTATATTGTGTTGTTTGTCTTGAGTTTCTGTTATTTACTGGCGTGGTGGCAGCGGTCCATTACTGAGAATTTCAATATAGTTCTCAAAGAGCTCCGATAAAGTGGAATAGCTCAACAAATACAATCAAAGTCGATAAGAAATTACTCTCAGACACCAAGTCGAAGACGAAGCAGCTTGCATCTGTAGCTGTTAATACGACACGTATTACGAACTCAACATCTATGAGGACAATTTGGCAAGCAATTCGTGCACATTATGGCTTTCAGTCCACCGGGGCACATTTTCTCGATTTTAATAACATTCGTTTAGAACCTGATGAGCGCCCCGAGGACTTATATCAGCGACTTCTGAGTTTTATCGATGACAATTTACTCACAGCTAATGGTAATATCCGACATCACGGCGAAGACGTTTCCACGGACGAAGAATTAACACCCTCGCTTGAAAACATAATTGTACTGACATGGTTGCGTTTAATTCATGCAGATTTGCCCACTTTAGTTAAGCAACGTTACGGGACAGAACTCCGATCACAGACACTAGCCAGCCTCAATCCCGAAATATCTCAAGCTTTAGACGCCCTCCTCGACGAAATCCATTCTTCAAATGAGGCTAAAGTTCTAAGCACAGCCTTTCGACGATCCTCACAACAGCGTGACAATCGTAGTGCGTCTTCCCAGCCCAGTAACAACAAGGGAGGGGCAACCAAGTGCTGCCTCATATGTAAACAAGCGAAAAGATCGCAGTTCCAACACCACTTAAGTAAGTGCCCATTTCTTCCTAACGAAGACCGTCAATATTTAACTCGCACACGACAAGTCATTGTTGATCAACATGAAGAGCCAGAACCAGATGACTACTCCTGTTTCAAGAACAATCGGGTCAAGTCTACCGCCTACCGAGTTAGCACAAAACAATCCCCGCACTTGAAAGTATTCCACAACCACCATGCGGTACAACTCACTCTTGATACTGGCGCCGAAACCAGTATGATTAAGTCATCTATTGCCCAACAAAATTGGCGCCACTATCCAAAAAACCAAACAAACAGCTCTACAGGCTGACGGAATTACTCCACTAAGCGTTGTTGGTGAAGTCCATCTGGATTTATCACGTAACTCCCGCACCCTCCATCTTGATGCCCTGGTCGTAAACAATTTAGACGTTGACGTTTAGGCGGGAACCCCCTTTATGGTGACCAATAACATTTCCATTAGACCCTCGAAGCAACAAATTACAATCAAGGGTACAGACGTCACCCACTACAATACACATTTTCCCAATCGGAAGGAACACCTTGTTAGACGTACCCAGGCAAACGTTCTTCGAGCTCCACCAACTCCTACAGTGATCTGGTCCGGTGAATACCTAGAGATTCCCATTCCTCGTGAAATTGACCCAGATAGCACCCTTGCCGTGGAGCCACGCCCAGATTGCTCTAAATCCGTGAGTGATTGGCCACGCCCACATATTCTCGAAGCTGTCGCAGGACGAGTCCGCATACTGAATGATACATCAATAGTTAAGAACATATCCCGTCATGAACATTTTTGCCAAGTTCGTTTCACCCAGACTCTAGACCCCGAGGAGAACACACTCCCCTTCCCTCAGCATCCTGTGCCACATGTCACCCCTAAACCTCTTGCATCCTCACATTCTTCTTGTGTAACCGTGAATCCCGACAACATTCTTCCACCTACCACCCGTCAAAGCTTCCGCAGCCTGTTAGAAGCCCATGATGACGTATTCGACCCCACCATCACCGGGTACAATGGCGCAGTTGGTCCATTCGAAGCTGTGGTTAACTCTTTCTCAGCTGGCCCCTATAAACGTAGAACGTGCACGGTCTACGGCTTCGCCGATTCATATCTTCGGTTTGGTGCATGCTATGCAGACGAAAATACCACTGTTAGATCCGCCGTTTCAAAATCTCCTATCAGAGCTAGTTTTACTTGTTTACAATGCGACTGAAGCGATTTATCATCTTTTAAATCCGTAAGATATGTATTTTTTATAAAAACGTATCAGATGTTGATCACAACAAACATGTCTTGAACTTTGTTGGGCTATATCTTCGCTCGATTGAAAGCTATTGAGACAGCAATACCACCATTAGAATCCTTGTATTGAAATCTCGTTACATCCCAATTTTCATAAGATTACGAAACACAATTGATTCCGCGAATGAGAAAGCGGTTGCAAGGAGAAGAACGAAGGTAGGAGGTGCATTTGAACGGGTAGATGTAGACCAGCCCTATGCATTTTATAGATATAATCAGTACATGAATGCAGTAGATAGGTCAGATCAAATACTTGCATGCCATAATGTATACCGTAAGTGTTATAGATGGTGGAAGACTTTGTTCTACCACTTAGTAGATATGGCAGTTGTTAACGGTTTTCTTCTTTTTCAGAAGCATCGTGCAACTGACCTGGGTAATCCGGCTTTGCATCGTATATCTACATATAGTATAGTTAATTTTAGGGAGGAGATCGTTAGACAGATTTGTGGGTTGGAAGAGTATGATAGACCTCCTGTGTATGAGGCAGTGCAGGCTGTTCCTCGTCATGATCTGTTCTGTACTGTCCATATCCCTAAGACGGCTGAGAGTAGGAAGCATTGTGTTGTTCGTTACGGGAAAGGTTTGGGGCAGAGGCATATCACCACTTATTGTAGTGCTCCGCAGTGCAATAATAAACATATGCATGTTGGTGCTGGGTATGATTGTTTTGAGGTATGGCATAGTAGTGATTATACTGGTAAGAGAACATGATCACGAGTATTTCTGCTTTTGCTTGTTTAGGTAGTATGCTCACGATTATGTCCAACATCAAATTTGTCAAACGAATGAAAATTTGTATCATATTTCCCATTATGATTACAGTTCAATGTTTGACATACATTTCATTTTTTAATAACATTTTATTTACTATTTGTGTTACATTCATGTACATATTAAATGTAATTGTTTGCTTTATTATTAAAAATTGAAAGAAGATGTGTGTTGTGGGTGAATTTGTAATATCATGCGAAGTAGCATTTCAAGCAGCGTCATTCAAAAACCTGTGCGTGCCTGTGCAAACTGTCTCTTTTCCCCAATCAATTGGAAAATTGTCCCTTGAACTGGCAGAACATAAAGGTGTCAGCTACTCTAAAAATTATATTGTTGTACACATTTTTTGTTTTTCATGGTGGTCGAATTTCCCAAATTGAGTTGCCTAGTTGCTTAGAACCTTCATTTCGACCAATGATAGCGAGGATCTCACTCAAGAAAATAAGTAGGGCAGGTTAAATTCCAAAAGGCCACTACTACCACTATGTAAATATATATTTATATGAGGCTCTGGCATGGTTACAAGATCAGAGACATGCCAATGGAATCAAAGGTAAGATTCTGCTATTTCTGAAGGGCGAATTTCCAAAAATAAAAAAATATATTTCCTGTTGGTCAATTATTATGAAACTTGGCTCACATATACCATATAACCTAAGCTAACTTTTCATAAATATAATGCGTTGGAAAATATGCGTTATTTCATCGCAATGAGGCTAAATTAACATATAATTGCTACATTTTTGCATAATTTATGCCAATTTATGCAGTTTTTGGTCAGGTGACACATTTCAAATAAAAATCAACCATCACTCATCGATAGCAGAACTCATAAGCTTTCAAACAATGTATCGTGCTCTGTGAAAGGTCAAATACTCGCGGAGAAATTTGCACGGAAATGAATTGCACTAATTTGTCACGTGAAATAGCCAGCTGAGAAAGATGACGTATTCGACCCCACCATCACCGGGTACAATGGCGCAGTTGGTCCATTCGAAGCTGTGGTTAACATGGGTCCGGTCCAACCCCCTCAACGAAAGGGTCGTGTTCCACAGTATGCCTATAATAAATTAGTAGAATTGCAACAGAAATTCGAGGAACTTGAAGCTCAAGGAGTATTTAAACGGCCCGAGGACATTGGAATAACAGTAGAGCATCTAAATCCCTCGTTCCTTGTTACCAAACCAACCGGTCGACATCGTTTGGTCACAGCTTTTGCCGACGTTGGGCGTCATAGCAAGCCTCAGCCATCTTTGCTACCCGATGTCGACACCACACTACGCACTATTCCTCAGTGGAAGTACATCATAGTAACTGATTTAACAAGTGCATTCTACCAAATACCGCTGTCGAAAAGCTCGATGAAATATTGCGGCGTCGCCACACCGTTTCGTGGTATACGAGCCTATACACGCTGCGCGATGGGAATGCCCGGATCGGAAACCGCCCTAGAGAAGCTAATTGGTCGTGTACTGGAAGATTGTCTGCAGGACGGTAACGCAGCCAAACTTGCCGACGATCTCTACTGTGGAGCTGACTCACCCGAAGCCCTTCTCGAGAATTGGCGTCGCATCGTACAAGCTCTTCAGAAATGCAATCTCCATCTTTCTCCTTCAAAGACCATTATCTGCCCCCACTCGACTACCATACTTGGATGGATATGGACAGAAGGGCGTCTATCTGCCAGCCCACATCGCATTGCCACGTTGTCATCGTGCCCCCCACCTGACACTGTTCGTGGTTTACGTTCATTTATTGGCGCATATAAAGTCCTGGGCAGAGTGTTACCCAAGTGTTCACACATCATAGCCCCACTGGACAGCGCCATTGCAGGTCAACAGTCAGGCGAGCGCATACTGTGGACAGATACGTTACGCGAACAGTTCCGCTCTGCACAAACTAACCTCACTACACGGAAATCCATCACTCTACCACGACCATCTGATCAACTTTGGATCGTTACTGACGGATCAGTTACCAAACACGGTATCGGGGCCACCCTATACATCACCCGCAACGAGAAGCTTCATCTCGCTGGCTTCTTTAGCGCAAAACTACGAAAACATCAAGTCTCCTGGTTACCCTGCGAAATTGAAGCACTTAGTATCGCTGCCGCAGTTAAGCACTTCAGCCCGTTCATTATCCAATCCACCCACCAAGCATGTCTATTAACGGACAGTAAACCGTGTGTTCAGGGTTTTGAAAAATTATGTCGCGGCGAGTTTTCGGCGAGCCCTCGAGTTACTTCCTTCTTATTAATCGTCAGTAGGTACCAGGTCAACGTTCGTCATCTAGCGGGTACTGCCAATGTTCCATCAGACTTTGCCAGTCGCAATGCCCCAGAATGCAATGAGCCAAGATGCCAGATTTGCAACTTCGTCGCCCTCACGGAAGATTCCGTGGTCCGGTCCACATCTGTTCAAGATATCCGCGGGTTATCTGGTCTCCCATTCACTACTCGCTCAGCCTGGATTCAAATCCAGTCAGAATGCCCGGAACTCCGACGTACTCATGCCCATCTTAAGCAAGGTACCCGTCCGTCTAAAAAGATTACCAACATCAAAGACGTAAAACGATACCTTAACGTCGCTACCATCGCGAAAGACGGTCTATTAGTCGTACACCGTCAAACTCCTCTCTCCCCGTCCAACGATCTGATTATCGTTCCTCGCACTGTTCTAGACGGACTTGTGACAGCTTTGCACATAAAACTAGACCACCCTTCGAAGCATCAACTACAACTAGTCATGAAACGCCAGTTCTATGCTCTCGACATGCCTCAAGTAATCGACCACGTCTGTGAAACATGTCATACATGCGCATCATTACGCAAGCTCCCCGAGACTTTGACGAAACACACCTCGGAAAACCCACCAGACATAGTTGGCGTATCATTTGCAGCTGACGTTCTCAGGCGATGCAAGCAAGTCATTCTGGTATTGCGTGAGACTACAACATCATACACATCAGCAAGCATTATACCTGATGAAAAGAGCGCGACACTCCGTGACAATTTAGCACGCTTATGCGTTGGATTACGACCACTAAGTGGACCACCCGTTACGGTTAGAGTTGATCCCGCCCCAGGCTTTGTCTCTTTGAAAGACGACGGTATACTCCAACAGCTTGGCATATCCATAGAGATCGGTCGCATCAAAAACAGCAACAAGAACCCCGTAGCTGAAAAGGCAATTGCGGAATTAGAAGGTGAACTTATTCGGCAAGTTCCTAACGGCGGACCAGTTACAGAACTCGGCCTGGCCATTACTGTTTCACGACTCAACGCACGCCTGCGCAGAGAAGGTATATCTGCCCACGAACTATGGACACAAAGAAACCAATTTACTCATGAGCAACTTCCATTGGAAGACAGGGACATTATCATCAACCAACACAAGACCAGTCAAAGGAACCATCCATACAGCGAAAGGTCGAAGAACACCAAAACGGTTGGCAAAAGTACTTCACAAATACATGTCGGAGATCTCATATATTTACCCGCTGAACACGACAAGACTCAGCCACGAAACCGCTACTTGGTTGTGTCTGTTGATAAGCCATGGTGCTTTGTCAGAAAGTTTTCTGGTAACCAACTACGAGCTTTGGCTTACAAAGTAAGAATCAGTGAATGTCACCTGATCCCAAGTCAGATACCAAAAGTCCCACCTAGCCGTACAACTGACACAGATAGCGAAGACGACGTTCAAGGTTCCAACTCACCTTTCCAGCCAACAAACATACCACCAGTATTAACTCTCCCAGGTTCACAGCTATTTCCACACGCAACATCATCGCAAGGCTGTTCACCCGCTGCTGATTCTGATCTCAACTCTAATACCAGACTTCCACGTGACCGGAATCCACCAAAGTACTTTGAATATGAGACTTGGTAACGTAATGGTTAAAACGAAGGCGAAGAAGAAGAAAAAGGCCACGCCACAATTGACATTGTTATTGTTATTGTTATTGTTATTGTTATGTTAAAGTTACAGTACGTCACACATACAATGACGTATTCTGATTAGCATTATTAATATGTTAAAGTTACAGGAAGTACGTCACATCAGACAGTGACGTATTTTGATTGACATTCGAACAGTGTTGACAATATAAATATATTAAGCCCCGCTCGGCGCTTGCGAACATCTGTGATTTCGTGTTGTATAATATATCCTTTATATTGTGTTATTCGTCTTGAGTTTTCTCTTATTTACTGGCGAAGGGGTCTTAAAGGACAATGGCAACAAAATTTTTTATTGTCTATATTAAAGTGTTGCTTCATCTAACTATAAATATGATATTAATACCGTGTCAAACATTTTTGTTCAGGAGTTATATGCATGTTATTTCACTGTTAAATTATATATCGTCGACGTCGGCCATCTTGGCTCGTATTTGCGAAAAATTATCTTTTGGGTAATATGACCCGTATGACGTAGATGGCAGGGTAGAATCAAAACAACAATATATTTTTGTATAGCGTGTATCGAGATTTGATACGTTTTCTCAAAAAATTAATGCTTTTGAGTCATTTTAATGGAAAATATTCACGAGAACCAAGTAGGAAAAGTGTTATCATACCAATATGAACCAGAAGTAGGAGAAAAACAAGCAATATTTTAATTTTGGGATAGGTAGAAATATAGGACCTCTACACGCGTCTTGGACCTTTGGTTTGTGGTTTACTTATAATCATTTATTTAATGGATTTCTTTTATTTTCAACCATGCCGTTAAATATTGTATATTAGGTGCACGCGTGCGCTGTTTTGTGTCTTTTTATGTCAATCCATTGTAGAAACAGTATGCCGCAATTGAAGCTAGTATGTACTGTAAGTAAAGTTATTACTTGGCAACGCTTTCCTTTTCAATTGTATTCTAAACGTTTCATTGCACTGTATTCGTTAAAAACTTTGGTGACTGTCCTTGTTCATACGCGTCTTCGGCAAAATGAAGTGAGCATATATTCCAATTCTAGTCACATCGTCGCGACGATGGTTTAATGCTTTGCGCTTATACAGAATTGAATCCACGCTTTTCTCCTATATTGCTGATCTACCGATTTGCCCTTTGGAAAATTGATCAAGAAACAGATTTCACTTGTGTGTTAGCTGTCACTATTACAACCATAGACGGCGATACATGTTTTGCAGTGCACCTTACGTTTTACATGAACAATTTAGATATTTTCGTTATTCAAGCCGTACTCAGAGCTGACTATATATAATATTTGCAATTTCGGTGATATATATATTCCCACACGTGAATTTAGGGTATTTTACATAACAATGAAAATATTGATAATATTGGGAACTATATACACTACAGTACATGCATATATTTACCTATATAAAATGACAACCAAGGACACCAAGTAAAACTAGGCTACATGTAAAAATACATCACAACATATAACCAGATTATAGTACGTTACTGTACACTGATGACTTATCTCTTGTCTGGGATAATCCCATACTGACCTAGCCTCCTCCGCAGGCATCTCGTAGTTCACGTACTTCAGAAAGTCGGTGAGATGCCTGCCAAAACCCGACATGGTTGAGCCGTTCTGCGCATCTTGCTTGCGCAGCGATTTCGTCTCTAGGGTACGCACGTGGGTAGGATTTGTCATCCAAGATGGCGGATTGCATGGAGTGAAGAATTATGAGAATTAGTGAATTTATATTAATACGGTCGCTAAAGGCGGCTAAACGATTAAGAATACAGCTTTCGTGGACTATTGAAAGAATCTTAACCCGGAAATTAAAATTGTCATCAAATAATTTACTGTTGTCAGTTGACATATATTTTTGTATATCTGTAGATGGAAAACATCGAGGTTGACATATATTTTGTATAAACTGTAGATGGAAATAGAAATATTGTTGTAATCTTTTAAGCACTATAAAGGTAGACTTTGTGTTAATATCACAATGAAATGCATTTAATTTCATATAATATTTTTTTGGATCAATAATTAGTTGATTTGTGTTTTAAATAATTGTTAATGTCTGGCTGGCATAATTATTTAAAATAGTACAATTATCATGTACAGTTAGTTCATGATTGTTAGAAGCAGGACAAAATTGTCCTACATAGGATGTGTAGAAATGTAACAAGATAAAATATATTTCAGCATGATAATTGTGGACACAGTGTTAATAGAAACCAAAACAAGAGCCAGATTGATTTGAGTGAAAAAGCCTTGGTCTGGTATTTGGTTGTCAGATTGGCCGAGTATGCCAATCAGTGAAGCAACATCCAAGGTGATGCCACTGTCTGAAATCTAAAATTAGCTGGGTTCACTTACTTATTCACTATACTATACTATACTATACTATACTATACTATACTATACTATACTATACTATACTATACTATACTATACTATACTATACTATACTATACTATACAATACTATACTATACTATACTATACTATACTATACTTATACTTATACTTATACTTATACTTATACTTATACTTATACTTATACTATACTATACTATACTATGCTATGCTATGCTATGCTATGCTATGCTATGCTATGCTATGCTATGCTATGCTATGCTATGCTATGCTATGCTATGCTATGCTATGCTATGCTATGCTATGCTATGCTATGCTATGCTATACTATGCTATGCTATACTATACTATACTATACTATACTATACTATACTATACTATACTATACTATACTATACTATACTATACTATACTATACTATACTATACTATATACTATATACTATATACTATATACTATATACCATACCATACCATACCATATACCATACCATACCATACCATACCATACCATACCATACCATACTATATATACGTTACATTGAGATTTATAATTACCTACCACAAATTATGTTGCCTTACTTTACCTCACCTTGCCTGCCTTACTCTATACCTTACTTGGTGCTTAACTTTATATTACCACCTTAAAACACTGCATGTTCGGCTCGAAACTTAGTGATCCCACCTTTAGTTCAAGCCTGGATGGTATATTAACACTGCATTGGTTGAACTAAGCAAAACCTTAATTGGTCGCGACGCGGAATATAATATCCTGCATGTCTTTGTTAACCTTCACGAGAAAAATGAATACCTATACTTACTAGCTCACTTTCCCTAGTAACAATCCGCATGAAATTCAACGGTTTCATTTTATTTTAACCCAATCTAACTTATCTAATCTATTCTCTGTAGACGTTATGGCGTCTGTCCAAGGGCAAATTCGAATTGTTAATCGTGAATTCAAGGCGGCTTATAATAATCGAAAAAGCTTGGCATACTTTAAAATTACTCAGACGTTAATCATCGAGGTAGAGCCATTTTTTCTTATGTTACACAAATTACGACTTGAAGCGAAAAGAACTATTACGTTATTAGTATGGTTGTAGGCTCCTTCTTGTTATGATTTATATTGTGTTATATGTATTTTGTTTATTTTTAATGTCCGAAATATGTTCCCGAACCGGCTTTCTTCTGCTTAGAAAATTGAGATTCTACTTTTGTAGAAAATTGGGTGAAATTAGAAATAATGCATAAAAATAAATATTTTACTAACTGTGTTAAAGGCCCTGTCACACTATTGCGTATGAGAGAAACGTATGAGAAGCGTATGAAAATCAATGAAATAATTTTCATACGCACAAAAATCCTTTGAAATGCCAGCGTATGAGTACCGTACATCTGGCGTACCTCTAGCGTATTCAGCGTGTGCCTAGAGTATGCTTATCGTATAAAGCATACGTCCGATACGCAGAAAATTTTTGAACATGCTTAAAAAATATTTTCTGCCTCGCCGTATGCCACCGTATGCGACCGTGCTTGAAACGTATACAACCTATGCCTAACGTACCCCTAGCGTATGTCAGCGTATACCGGCGTATGAGTGATATTTTTCATACGCTGGCATACGCTAGTACGATACGCAATAGTGTGACAGGGCCTTAAGTTAAAGTGAGAAACGTTTTCCTAAATTTACTGAAAAATACATATATATCGCGTGAAGTACAGAAATTGGTCCAATAACAAGTCAATTTGGAAAATGTACTGGCCAATTTTCGGTGCAGCTTCCGGTTAGGGCATTACACATATTCAAATTTTTCAGTAGATTCAAATTTTTGTAGCTGATAGATTATAAAAGGAGTTTCCATGCGAAGAATAATTGACTTAAAAGTTACCTAACTATTGAACAAAGAACATGCACCTATCTGAATTTAGTTAGAAGTATAAATTTATTTGAGATTCATACTAATATTATTATTATTCATAATCATATTGCAGCTAAGCAGACTCTACAGAAGAACTTCGACGCTGAGTCTTAAGTTTCATTCAATCTTCATTATAAGATTATTGTAAGTGTTTTTGGCTCAGTATCATTGCCAAACTATTGTAATAGTAATTCCATCCATGAACTTTCTTTCTATTATGCTTAAAATTTAAAAATGCAACAAATTTGTCATGAAAATATTGAAGAATGAGCTAATACTGTATAACAATGCATGGCATTGAATTAATTCAGCATTATCGAAAAAATGAATATTTTTAGTGATTTTTACAACCGCCATTTTGCTTGGTACAAATTATCATGCATCTGAATTTAATTTCATCGACCTCATGAAGATTGAGGTTGCATAAGGTACGATTAGGATACTATTAAGAATTTGAGGAACGAAATTTAACGAGCAAAACGTATAGTCCGCGTTCCATTGCACGCTCGGCAAAATAGTAATTTTTATTCCATAATCACATGATAATAATCAACTAATTAAATGAACATAATTTAATGATATAATAATATCATATCAAATAACTTATTTAATTCGAAGATATCGCGAGGTTTCTGCAACTCTGCTTTATTTCAGCCATCGGCTTCCGAAAAGTCTTACCTTGACTTTTATAAATCGTGTATTCAAAATCCTCTTCCAAATTATTGTTTCACATTGCAATTTGCAGTCAAGGATCTGTGGGCGTCGACTATGTTGCAACATTCAACGATACCACAGGTGTAAATAATGAAATGATACAGGAAGAATTGGTTGGAGTATTGAATGCGACAAAGAATGGAACATTTATTGGTGATAGCGACCTAAAAATCAGCAATAAAACTGATTTGAATGAAGTAGCAAACGAATTAACATTTCAAGGTAAGTCTGACATGCAATGATCCCGCCTGGCCGGGATAGAGAATTTTTAAAACAGGATTATATAAATTTATCTTACGAGTGGGATCTCGGTAACAGGTAGTTGCGATAACTTTTTCACCTTCCTACTATATACAACAAATATCAGCACACTATAAACACGCGCTAGAATGCCAAGGGCATGCATGATACGAGTTACAGTCTAAATATGAACTTGCCAAAAGTCACCGTGAGCAGAGTATAACGTCTCTTCATTTCAGACTACGATGAATGCAATCCACCAGATATTATCCACACCCCTGATTGTGGTAACAACGCAACTTGTGTCAATAGAAATATGAGTTATGATTGTGTTTGTGATGAGGGATTTGCCAACGATGGCACTGGTTGTATCCGTAAGTACTATTATTTATGTCCATAGAAAATCGAAAAATATACAGACCAAATGTTAATTAAAGCGGTTTATCAAAACAGTCACTATGATCCTTTAGCTACCCTACAGTAATTGTGTACTCTGACACAATATATACCTTAAACATTACCAAGATTTCTTCCAATATCATTGCATAATTTTTCATCAATTACGTCTTAATTTTATATCTTGTGCTTTTTTAGTTTTGCTTGCCCAGAGAAATGGTATGTACCCTTGATTCAGTCTTTTAATTGGAATTAATTATAATTTAATTAGAAGTTTAGTTTGCCAGCTATATTTATACTATATGCATGTTTCAACTTCATTAACTAGTATATTAATTAACTGACTACAAATTAAAATGCCCAGTTAGAACAACAAAAATATCCACATGATAAATGAAACATTACCCAAATTATCAATGTAAATATAGCACATGCGTTCAATGCTCTATGAGATGGTACTGAAAATTTTTGAACACAAGTACTCGTCAAATATATAATTATTCCACGAATTAATTTACCCGTTGTATACAGTTTACTTCAAACATAGCAGTACAATTAATACATGTATATATAGAACTACATGCATGGATTTAAGTGTGTTTTCAAATAATGTGTCCTTATTTTTTCTACTTTCATTTTTACATAAAATCAATTACCACATGGTTTTTATATAAATATAAATTATAAATATATTTTATACTTATTGCTTCTATTAATTTATGAAATTCGTTTTATGACATTATTTAACATTCTTTTATTACAGTGGATAAAAATGAACTTGATGAAGTCAGGGCTTTCGTTATAGCAGTCATTGTTTGGCTCGTCCTGTGTTTCTTAATCGCCTTCATCCTGGTTGTAATTGCTGGGTTGAAGTAAGTGATACTGTAAGAACAGGTGCAATTATCTTAGAGTAGCTTATTAAAGTTTAATTAAGTATTCAAACACTCATTAATAATTCATAAGCTTATTGGCAAATCATGTCAACCATAATATGCCACGTGCAGTGGCTTTAAACCTGATAAAACACTCCTAATTAGTATTCTTTATATAAAGAATACTAATAAGGCAGTACCTATTGTAGTCGTGTCCTCATTAGTATTCTTTATATAAAGAATACTAATAAGGCAGTATATCTATTGAATTTGTAGTCTTGTTTGAAGCCGTTTAATAAACTCGCAGGTGTTGTTTTACTAGGTCTAAAGCCACTCGCGCTGCGCGCTCGTGGCTTTAAACCTAATAAAACACTCCTGCTCGTTTATTAAACAGTACATAGTGTACAGAAGTACAATTTGCATACATGATGTTCACTTTTTCGTCTGTTAACAGAACAGAATATTGATAGTTGGTACAGTTAAATTTACAATGTTTTATAACCAGTCGATAATTTTTGTGTTTTATTCATGCGAAGAGTTGCAAGTTTAAAAATGTTTAATACACATTTTATAAACTTTTTTGTAGTTGATATAAACAGTATACTGCTGAAAAGAATACTGTAAAACATTTTCAAAAAATTAATGATTTCAATCTCTCAACGTGTACCCTATTGGAATTTGAGTAATCTTTTGCCGTATCATTATTCCGAATAAAATTTCGAGTTTCTTGAATCGCATCACATGCGCATTGCCAAACAACTGTACTTCTTTATCACACCAATTGCTAATTAGTATTTTAAATTTTTTTTTCAGCTTATGCAAAGTACCCAGCGAGCGACATACCGTGCGACACAGATATGAAGAAACCAACATGCCTCGTAATGTCACTACTCCTTCACACAGATCTTCTGCAGTGACGGATGCATATGATTATTATGGCGATGAAATAATAGTATACTAATGGACATGCAAACACTTACTTAGTGCTACCACTAGATGCAGTTGCACCATTGAAGTAAAAGTACATGGAAACTATTTTACAATAATTATAGCCAGTAGTATCGGAGGAAATAAAAGTGCACAAGAAACGTTTGTCTTTGGCAAACTTTTTCTGTGTGTTTCAATACGAATTTGCGCCAATAATAGAAGCGTTTTCTGGCATTTGTCGCATTTCACAATTAATTATTCTATATAATGTTCGTTCCTTTGATGTATGAGACAACACATCCGTTGCACGTACTGCAAAACGTTAGACACAGACCATACGTTATACAGTAATTTTCTTTGAAAAGGAAAAATCTGATTTTACCAAAAAAATCAATTTAAATGTTAGAAACATTCAGTATAATTGTAAAATGTTTATAATCATTCATGACGCAAATTCGTAGAAAATGATGTTCAATGTTAATGAGTTGTTGAACCACGTTGTACAGCTTACACATTAGCCTCTCTAAGTTTTTTCTGGCGATTTTTTTCGGTTATCATAAGTTTTATTTCTTTTTCTGACTATTTTGACTATTTTGATGCGTTTTACAAGCTATATTTCCGAAATTCAGGTAGGGCCTATATATTCCGAAATTCTTGTATCAGGTATACAATCTCTCGCTTTATTAACGCAGTTTGAATGTTTTTATTTCAATGGTTGCACAGTATCATGCACATGCTTAAATTAATCATTTTTTTATTACTTGTATTGTTCATCGGAATCATTGCACGGCACGTTTTATATAATGTAGTCCATATAGTGTCCAACAGGAGTGTGTATCTTATAAGCAAATTCAAGCAAGTGAGCCACATACTTGAATGATGCTAATGTAAGCTATAATTAAAGCTAGGTAAATTTAAGTATACGAGTTAACGTAACAGAATTACTTCGATTTTCTATTGGAATCCCAATTAGCCTTTCTCACGATGACAAATATCCGCAATTTTTGAGTAGCATCTAATTCTCGTTAACCAATGCAGACAATTAAAACAATGTGAAAAGCAATTTTTCAAAATAAACTAACCATATACAAAGCAAATTTACCATCATTCGTCCAAAAATTTATAAAAAATCGCTGTTATGTGGACTTATCTCGCAGACTTCGCCTGAAATAGCACCCAAAATGGCGGCGTAAGAAAGGCTAATTGGAAGTTGAGTCAATTTCCAATAACACCATGTTCCTTGGAGCCTCGCTCTTGTGAATCATGTCTAAAGCCACAAAAACGTGTGTGTGAGATATTATTGACGACATGATAATATAGGATGTATCGGTTTATCTGAGAAGTATATCTTCATGACACATTTTAAGAGATCAAGTTTACCGAGTTCTGCGCACGCGCAAGATGTTATAAAGATTTAGCATTGGAGCTAACTTGTATGATTTCGCTTATTTGCATTCTAATTTTATTTTTATAATAAACGTTTGTGGTAGCATTGATTGTTTGCATTGTGTATTAAATTGCATGGACCGGATCGACTTAAGGCTTGGTTACCATCAATCACTGAGCTTGATTACATAATGATATTTTAAAGTTCGTTGTTGTCGTGGTTGTTCTACCGCGGAATCTTATTTTGTTTACATCTCGCTGGCAAGCTAGCAATTACCAATTTTCAACATACATTAAAATTTCATTTTAATACTCCTAAAATAATATTCTATATAAGAAGTACTCATTTTCATAATATCATTTACCAAGTATTAATATTACATAGTTAAAGAAAAGGTTTCATTTGTGATAATATTATATACTGTGATTAGTAAAGTGCATGTTATATGTTATCATGGATAATAAAATAAATGGATAGGAAACTAGCTGACGTGACCTAATGTTTTTACTGGGAGTGATGGCGTGGTTGGATGCCTCAACCTAGTTGAAAATCAAATTCTCAAAAACGGCATGTTTAGCAATAATACAGCTAAACATTTTAGTCAAAGAGCAAATAAATGTAACCACGCCATTCTACGATGAAAACTC
>CACRXK020003888.1:0-34066 GCA_902702795.2 Paramuricea clavata | reverse complement strand
CCCCCCCCCCACCCCAAATGGCGCCATAATATTGTGGATCACAATCAGTGAAATGAATATAAAGGCCGTTTTCCACTAGGCGGAATTTTCCGCGCGGAGCGCAATTTCTCTTTGTCTTTTCTAATTAGTTCCACCCGAGAAATCACAAGACAAAGAGAAATTCCGCTCCGCGCGGAAAATTCCGCCTAGTGGAAAACAGCCTTAACGATACCTCCAAACGGAAATTTGAAGCCAAACTTTGAAGGCCTGCCCCAGTCTTTCACGCATGCGAAGAGCGCGGTCAATCCGTCATTATGAATAAGTAATCTTGAAAATTTTGTATTAATGCATTTATTCAGGTAAAACTTCTTAGTAGACTTTGCTTTTAGTTTTTTCGTATTAAAACTGCATGATCGCTCCCTGAACTGGTCTCGCGAGAGATTGGAGTCAAGAAAAAGATAGACAGTTTATCTGAAGGTATAGTTAAATTCATTTCACTGATCAGAATTAAATTCATTTCACTGATCAGAATGTATGATTCTGTATGGGGCGGACATAAGCATGCATCTGACTGATATGACTTTGAGTCTTTGAATACATCGACATTTGGGTACTTATTTCAGCATGTAGGTATTATTCCCTACCCCCACCCCAATGAATGAATCGTGCGGCCCTGGTGATGCACGTCTATTTACTCCCGCCACTGGTCGGGGGGGGGGGTCTCTCTTAAAATGGTCGTGTTTTTTTTTGTTTTTAGGGAGCATTCATTTTTTAGCTGGGGGGGTGGGCCGGAGGAACTGAAGTCTAATTCCATGCGAAAACTTGGAACCCTCAAGACAAAAGTTGATAAAAAATTATGACCCCCTATTTTTTTTACTGAAAATTTTTTGACCCCTCATCCTAACTATTAATCCACATGGTGTCGTTTCCATAGCGTTTCAGGGCCGTAGGAAGCTCTTTTTGATTGGGGGGCTGAAAGCGAGGGCCGAAGGCCCGAGGAAATTTTTAAATCTAGAGTCTCTGAAATGCCATTTCCTGGCCTTTGGGGGAAGATTTGACAGAATTCTGATGGTCAGAAAACAGCGTTTTAGTATGTCAAAATTGACAATTTGGTAGTACTAAATGGGCGAAGGCATATTAATTTTACTATATGTTGGATAACTAGGATAAGTTGCAGGAAACTGTGGGTACTATCTTCATTATTTGCAGTTTGTCATGGATAATGTAGCCGCTTAAAATTAATAAAGCTTAAAATTGATCAAGATCTGCATGATTTTGAAGTCATGCAGACCTTGAAATCATGCATGATTTTGAAATCATGCTACGGTCCTGCGTTTTCTTTCATTGATGTTTTCACGCAAAAACGGATAAAAACGAGGTCAATTGACAAACATCATGGAATGTTTTCCTATGGACTGTGTGAACAGAGCGTCAAATGAATTTTGCTTCATTGTTATAGATGACGAGATAATTGATAGATTCTAGACCTTTTTACCATTCTTGATCCAAATATGTCCAAATTCAATAAAATCATATTGGTGATTTTTTCACTGATTATTTTTATGACCCCCTCCATTTATAACAAAACTATAAAAAGACCCACCCCTTTGAAGCATGTCAAAATTGGCTGACCCACCCCCAAATTCCTCTGACCCACCCCCAAATTCCTCCGGCCCACCCCCCCAGCTAAAAAATGAATGCTCCCTTATACGTAGACAACTACCAGATGCAAATAATTTTGGGCCATTGTTCTTTCAATGCAGGGTCTTAGCCAGGATTTGCAACGTGGGTGTCCAAATTTGCAATTTCGTTTACGAAACCCAATTTTTGCCATATGGAACCATGGTACCACTTCATGCAGCAGTAATTCAATGTGATTATTCCCGAATGCTTGGAGTAATCGGTGACCGCACTCGAAAATCGCCCAAAAACTATAATAATATATTCAATTATTCAGACTATGTCACTATCACTACACTGACTACAGTAATACATGCGATTCTGCTTGCTAAACACCCTTTCTGCTTCTGCAATTCTAACCATTACACACAAGCAAGTTGCCAAATAGTTGAAAACTAGGCGAGTCTATTTCCTGAAGGGTCAATAAAATTTGCGTAGGTGTCCCTAGCGGCGCATGCTTATACTCGGATTACAAAATTACATATTACTAGCCGTTTCTACTTAGCGAACGAAACGCAAATACATAAATTAACATAATATTTTATTGTAAGGTACTCTACACCTTTTACCAAGCCGTCTAAAAGCCGCCACCATAATAGCGAACCGTCCAAAAGGCGTCTTTTTTATAGGGCCGTCCAAATTTGAAAATAGCCGTCCAAAAGACGGCTGGACGGTAGGCTGGCTAAGACCCTGTTTCAATGTCAAATCCCTGGTCATATATGTTCTTGACACGCATTTTTAACCGTAGAGATTTTTAAATTAAGATTCCTTAAGATTGATGTATAAATTTACAAAATATTCTGCGTTAGTTGATTTGGACAATTTAATTTTATTATCATTAAGCCAAATAAAAAATACCTGGGTTTCCTATTTCTTGTTGCAAAAACTTGGTTGGGTAGTTCGGGTTTTCTTTAATTTTGTAAATATTTTTTTACACATGGCACAAACATTCGTTAAATGTTATGTCAACTTTGAAACGCGGGTTATACTTAATATAGCTAGTACAAAATCATCCTCGTTCGTCGCACGGCCGCGCGCGACCCTTCACGCGCCCTGGGATACACGGAACCGGAAGTTGAAGAAAACTTGTAGTAGTTTCTAAAGCGCATAGCGCATATTTGATGTACATACTCTTAATTTCCAGAGAAGTTTTACGAAGAAACGAAGTATTTGTGTGCTGACATATTTTGATAGACTAATTTTGCCTTGCGAAAACTGCTCAACTTCTGCGAAATAGCAGTTCTCTGAGAAGCCAATCAGAACTATCTCTTTAGTCGTCTAACCCAGAGCCTAATTTTCAACGAGTGACCGAGTAAAAATGGCTCTGGGGACGAGAATGGTACAACTAAAGCCAGGAACTGGGTACAAAAAATTGCCCCAAGCTCTTTGCAAATTTCAGATAAAAAGATCAATGTAGGTAATGTCAGTGGCCAAAAGCTAAATAGGATTGGGAAACCGGAGACCCAGGTATTTTTGGCCTTACCATTCGATACCACTCCTCTTTTAGATTTCCGAGTGCCAAATCTAGACTTCAACCATCTTCGTTCACAGGGATTCTCGGGTTCGCACTTCAACCTTGAGTTAAATCGAAGCGTGCATCCACTTGATCTATAATCATTTCCGCAATAGGGAGTGAAGAGGTGGCTGCAGGCGATGGAGCATTTCTTACATGAAGTAACCGCTTGCTAAGTTCTCCTTCTCCTTGATCTAATATAAAGTCTTCCACCAAATTACCATCTGCGTCTAAGGCCTGAGCTCTTACTCCAGTTGGTCCTCTGGTAAACGATGTTGTAAAAGTATATTAATGAACCATTCCCCAATTAACCAAAATTTTGAACTCAACAAGTCTAGACAAAATTTCATCACAACTTGAAAGAGCATCACAAAATTAGTAATATTCCAAGCGGATAATATAGCCTTGCGAAGTTTTCAATTTTCAGTCATTTTAGATTACAAACGGGAAATGGTTACCACTTCTGTGCGTAATACAAAATGACTGAAAATTACAAACTTCGCAAGGCTATATTATCCGCATTTTACAACATTTTGCAACGAAACTTTGGAATATTACTAATTTTGTGATGCTCTTTCAAGCTGTGATGAAATTTTTGTTTAGGCTAGTTAAGATCAAAATTTTGGAAAAGTGGTAACCATTTCCCGTTTGTAATCTACAATGACTGAAAATTGCAAATTTCGCAAGGCTATATTATCCGCATTTTACAACATTTTGCAACGAAACTTTGGAATATTACTAATTTTGTGATGCTCTTTCAAGTTGTGATGGAATTTTGTGTAGACTTGTTGAGATCAAAATTTTGGTTAATTGGGGAATGGTCCATTAAGTATTTGAGCCATTTAATTCATAACGCAGGTACTGTACCGGGTGGCCCAAAAAAAAGTACTCCTGTTTGATTTATAATAACTTCTAAACAAGTAAAGCTATCAAACAGAAATAACTTGCATTAAATAGAGGAAGGACTAACTTAGATTTTGATATGTTACAGTTGTATTTTACTTAAAAATTCACGGAGATATTAATGTTCAAAATCGGGAGCATATTTTGGGATGTGTCTAAAATTAGCGAAAATCGGCGTATCAAATTTTCACTACAGCGTTTGTTTGCTTAATGACATATCAGGGTAAATTGTATTTCAGCGAATTGTCGTTAGGGTTTGTAAGGGATATGGCGTAGATTTAAACATCTTACATGTAAGTCTTAACTTATTGTTTCCTGAAATATGAACGTTCGAAATTATGTAAGTATTTAATAGGTCTTTGCAAACTTAAGGTACTGAAAGACCATGCAAGACAGGCGCTTCAATTTTTCTTAAATAACCTATTTTTTTATGTTTTTCATGGGTTCAAAACAAAGTTGATTATTTCTCGGTTAGAGCAGGATTAATAGATATAATAATACTTTGTTTCATAATAAACAATTTGTCAAGTGTCATTTATTTACTGGTAATAGTGCATGTTTCAGTCGGGCAAATCTTCATTAATATTTGATACGCCGATTTTTGCATATTTCAGACACATCCAGAAATATCCTCCCGAATTTAAAGATTAATATCTCCGTGAATTTTTAAGTGAAATACAACTGTAATATATCAAAGTCTAAGTTAGTCCTTCCTCTATTTGATCCAAGTTATTTCTCTTCAAAAGCTATACTTGTTTAGATGTTATTACGAATCAAACAGGAGTACTTTTTTTTGGGCCACCCGGTATATTATAATAATAATAATAATAATGAAAACTTTATTAATAGAGCATTCATAGATATATACAATTGTAAATCTCACTTCTTGAGGTAACCTACAATTGACTACTTGAATCACTTATACATGCATGGTTATAATTTTATATTCAAAAATTGCTACTTATTTATAGAAATAGTTACTTTAAATTAAATGTTCATTAGTTCGGGATTTGTCCATTCTTTATTTCTACAGCAAAATATGTAGCACGTTGATTGGATGGCAATAGATATAATTTTTCTGATACAATATTGTTGGTGTTGATTATCCAGTCCTAACTCATTTAGCATTTTACGAATGTATGACATTCTTTGTCAACCACCCCTAGCGAACTGACAGAAAGATTTATAAATTTAACAGATGTAAAGTTTTGATCCAGTTCTCTAATTAGGTTTTTATATTTAGCTTTCTTGCGGTTAACATTGTTTGTGAGGGTTGATTCAAAGTCTACGGTAAGTTCAACAACGTAGAGGTGTTTGTCTGAAGTGGAGACAAGTAAATCAGGACGATATTCATCTCCCGTAATAATCGAGGGGCTTTCAAATCCAGGAAGACTAACATGTAATTTGCATTCGTTTAAACTTTGAAAAGTTTTTGCAAGAAGGTTTAGTATGCAATCGTGTCTCCAAGTAAATCGTTCCAAGTAATGTTGACAACCGGCAACAACGTGTAGAAGTGATTCAGGGTGTAAGCAGAACGAGCAGTCAGAACTTGATGAAATTCCCCATCTACTGAGGTTCTTTTGGGTAAGAAGGGTATTATTTATATAACGAATTGTAAAGTTGAAAATGTTCTTTGGTAGCTTTCATTGCGATACCGACCAGATTGCGTTAAGTTGTGACAGGGAGAATTTAGAAACATTTTCGAAAAAGGAACCTTGACATTTCAAACGGTTCCTAAGTTTATTTTCTTGTTGAGAATGGAAAGTTTTTAAAACTTCTTTAGTTGAGTTGTAGCTATCGTATTGAATGTTAGTATGACTATTAGTTGACTTCCACAGTTCGTTTATTGAATCGTTTGGAGATGTTTTTAGGGCATTGCGTAGAACTGTTTGACACTGAATGAATTTGACTGATTCAGGGAGGATATTTAAACCAAACTTATTATGGGTTAGAAAAACGTTACTTAGTGTTCCAGATATAGGTACTTCCAGCCATTTTCGGATATACTTGTTCACCGAAGAATCGATATTTTCGACTACCCAAGTTTTAGATATCGTAGCAAAGAATAGCTTCGACAAAACATAACGACTATAAACTAAAATTTTGTTTTTTGGGTGAAGAGGTTTAAGATCTATTTCGGACATTAGTTCATCAATGAGTGAAATCACTTTAGATTTATGTTTTTCATTAGTCATGTTAAAGTCGAAAAGTCGTCCCAAATACTCAAATGATTCTCCAGTCTTAATCGTTGGTATGAGATCCCTATTGATCAAAAGCTTCGGCAGGTACTGGGCAGATTTTGATAAAACTTTTTTGATGCCAAATGTGCTATATTTATGAACTCTAACAACCATGTTGGACCATTGACACCAGATAGAGAATAGATTAAGGAGATGTTGATTTTCCGACTATTGACCAGTAATAACCGCAGCATCATCGGCAAACTGAAACCAGTGGATTGGATTAAGAAGTTGGAGGGAGAAACCGAACTGACGGTACTTTTCAGCTTTGATATGTTGAATATATGTGTTGAAACACATATTAAATAGTAGATGACTAAGACAGCCACCTTGCAATACACCACGGCCAACAGGTATAAAATGGGTACGGAACTCAGACGTAATTACGGAAGTTTTAAAATCAGTGTATAAGCTTTTTATTAAATTATTCATGTGATTAGGGATGTGATGATAGCCAAGGACAGATTGGATTAAGTTGTGATGAACTTCTCCAAAAACGTTTTTGAGGTCAAGTAGTGTGATGACAAGTGAACGTTGTTTTATCCGAGCTTTGTTTATTATATTAGCCATTTGCGAAGTATGTTCCATAGTACCAGACAGATTTGGGGTGAAGCCTTTTTGTATGTTATGTTCTATAAAGTTATTGGCGCTGAGAAAGGAGTACATTGCATTACGCAGACATGATGTAAATACTTTAAGCGGTATAGATTCGAGTGTGATCGGTCGGAAATTTGAGGGAATACTCGTGTTGCCTTTCTTATGAATAAGTATAGTGCAAGCTCTCTTCCATTCACTCGGGATAGATCCTGAAAGCCAGACAGAGCGTATTAGTTCAGTTAAATAAGTTCTTAGGTAAGGACATCGCTTAAAGCATATGACTGATATTTGATCGAGAGGACAAGGAGAACCAGATGCTTTCATTTTACGGATAACAGCAGTAACTTGTTGGTATGAAGGCGGGTCAAGGTCAAATTCCACTTGCGGATCAGATAACCTAGGAATCCAGCTTGGAATATGAAACAGTTTGCCAGGGTGAACTGCAGCTAAAGTTTTAGTAAAATAAACCGCACATTCTGTCATGCTGAAGGATGGGAACACAGCATCTTCCTTATTTAAAACGGTTTTAATAAAACCCAAAAAATTTCTTTCCACGTATTTGTCGTGATTAAACGAGTTGTTTCGGTTGGAGTCTCTCTGAATGTCACCATGGTTACGAAGCTTATTGCGCAGAATACGAGACACGTACACATATTTTATTTCGGCTACCTCCGAATATGTGGACTTTAGATTGTTCAAAGCCTTCTTTAGATCCTTTATAGATTATCTTTATACTTTGCTACGAGTTTCTCATCGAGGGCCGTCTCAACATTTCCAAAATTATCAACAAAGTAATTATATGTAGTATCATTTAAATGCCTTATGCTTGAATTGAAATCTTGCGATATGGTTGGTCCATTAAAAGGGATTGCAAATTTAAAATAATCGTTGGCCGTTTCCTATTCAGAGTCCTTCTTCGGAAGATTTATGCCTTTCTTTAGATCAGGAGTTATTACTTCACTGTCTAAAGTTGACTGTGTGGTGAGTGGCCGGTCGTCCGTTATGATATTCTCAGGGTTATCTGCAATTTGCTCGTGAAGATGCAGATCGTTGTTTAGCCCATGTAAGACTTGACAGCTACGCTGGTGCATTTTCAAACCCCGATTGCCTTTACAAACTTTGCCGCAGCAACATTTAATTACAGTTCGTTGTGTAATAGGTATGTTAGGATTACTCAAAGCAGGCATTTCTCTTTCTGTGTTTCCAGAGCGGTTTGGTCACGATTAATACGTTGTTTACACTGTCACGAGTGTCGCCCAAGCGTTACAAAACTTGGCCACAGAATGAACACACGACGCAAGTGAGCAACATAGCAATAAAACTTGAGCGAATCATGATTAGAAACTTTTGTGTTTAATTTTAAACAAATATAAATGTGATTCAAGTAAGAAACCAGCGATAAAACTGTGGTCATGCACAGAACGCGTTTGAACGATCTGCTCGATGTCGTATTAATAATAAAAATAATAATAATAATAATAATAATAATAATAATAATAATAATAATAATGGAAACTTTTTATTAGATATTTACGATATACTATATATACATTGATAAACCTCACTTAATAAAAGGTAGCTTATCGATGTCCACTTGAATTGAGTTTAAAGCTAAAATATATATACAGGTGAAAATCTTTTAAATTTAGTTAAAAGTTTAAAAGTTCTGGGTTGTTCCAGTCTTTGTTTCGTCTACAGAATAATAATAATAATAATAATAATGGAAACTTTATTTTGACATTTTATGTATATACAATTATAAATCTCACTAATTAAGGTAATTTATAATTGACTACTTGAACTATTAATTATTGATAAAACTATATTACAGGTATAAAACTAAGAGAAAGCTCATTCTTAAATGTTCATCAAGTCCAGATCGGTCCAATCCTTGTTTCTACAACAAAATATATAGTACGTTGTTCTGATGGCGATGGACATTATTTTCTTAACACAAAAGTTCTGATGTTTTTTATCAAGACCAACTTCGTTCAACATTTTCATAAACGTGTTACATTCTTTTGAGAAAACACCTAAGGCACTAATAGACAAATTAATAAATTTGACAGTTTTGAAATGGTCTTTCTGCTGCGTAATTAGATCCTTGTATCTTTCCCTTTTGCGATCGACGTTGTTTTGGAGATTGGATTCATATCCGACAGAGAGTTCGAGTATGTACAGACAATCATTTAAAATCGAAAGAAGCAGGTCTGGGCGATAAGTGTCACCGGTTATTATTGACGGGCTCTTGTATCCAGGAAGGTCAACAAATAGAGTGGAGTTGTGGTCAGGTTGGAATATTTTTGAGATAAAATTGAGAATGGAGTCATGTCTCCAAGTAAATCGTGGAAGGTATGACTGGCATCCCGCGACCACATGCAGAAGGGTTTCAGGGTTCAGGCAGAGGGAACAATCCGAGTTTGACATTATTCCCCATTTTGTAAGGTTTTTGCGTGTGGGAAGAGTGTTGTTGATGTAACGGATGGTGAAGTTATAGATGCTTTTTGGCAAGCTGGATTGAGATTTGGACCATAGGTTGTTTAGTGTAGACAACGAGAACTTGGTGGTGTTAGAGAAAAAGGAGCCTTGGAGAAGCAGATGATTTTGAAGCTTGTCCTCTTGTGCAGATTTGAAACTTTTAAGAACTTCCTTTGTTGAGGTGTAGACGTCGTACTGTATGTTAGTATTGTCGCAAGTTGATTTCCATAAATTTCTTATACAATCATTTGGAGAGTTTTTAAGGCTTTACGAGAGACTGTTTGGCACTGAGTGAACTTGATGGATGGAGGGTATATATTTAGTCCAAATTTATTACTTGTGAGGAAGACATTACTTAAAGTTCCAGATACGGGTATTTCAAGCCATTTCCGTACGAATTTATTAACTACTGAGTCCATGTTTTCAGAAACCCACGTTTTTGATAAGGTAGCGACAGTAAAATGCCAGGAGAATTTCGATAGGAGATAACGACTATAGAGTAAAATTTTGTTCTTTGGGTGTAGCGGTTTGAGGTCAATTTCTGACATGATATCTTCAAGGAGGGTGATTAGTTCTTGTTTGTGATCTTTGTCAGACATATTGAAATCAAAATATTTCCCTAAGTATCGGAAAGACTCTCCTATTTTAGTGGCCGGTATTAATTTATTGTCAATGAGGAGTCTTGGTAGGTATTGGATTGATTTTGTCAGACTTTTCTTAATGCCAAATGTACTACATTTGTCGACTCGAGTAATCATGTTTGACCATTGACACCAGATTGAGAAGCGATTTAAAAGGTCTGATTTTCGCTCTCTTGGCCGCTAATAACGGCTGCATCGTCAGCAAACTGGAACCAATGGATTGGATTTAAAAATTTGGTCATGAAACCAAATTGGCGGTATTTATCAACTTTAATGTGCTGAATAAAGGTGTTGAAACACATATTGAAAAGTAAAGGACTAAGACAGTCTCCTTGAAGTACACCTCGGCCAACAGTTATGAATGGGGTAGAGAATTCGGCAGTTATAATTGTGGTGTTGAAGTCAGTATACAAGCTCTTGATAATTTCATTAATCTGTTCGGGAATGTGATGATAATCGAGGACAGATTGAATGAGATTATGATGCACTTCACCAAAGGCGTTTTTAAGGTCAAGAAGGGTGATGACAACAGAGCGTTGTTTTATTCTCGCTTGGTTGATGATGTTTGTCATTTGAGCTGTGTGTTCCAAAGTGCCAGACAAATTGGGAGTGAAGCCTTTCTGAATCTTTTGTTCAATGAAATTATTAGCCGTTAGAAAGGAGAACATGGCGTTGCGAAGATATGAGGTAAACACTTTTAAGGGTATGGATTCCAGAGTAATAGGACGGAAATTGGAAGGGTCATTTGTATTTCCCTTTTTGTGTATAAGTACAGAACATGCTTTTTTCCATTCGGCAGGTACATATTTTGAAGACCAAACGCTACGTATTACTTCTGTCAAGTACGTACGAAGAAATGGACATCGTTTAAAGCAAATTATTGAAAGTTGATCGAGCGGGCAAGGTGAGGCGCATGCTTTCATTCGGCGAATTATATTTGTAACTTGGCGATATGTTGGGGGTTCAAGGTCAAAATTGATGACGGGTTCGGATAACTTTGGAATCCAGCTGGGAATACAGAATAGTTTATGTGTGTTAATTGCGCTTAGAGTTCTCTTGAAATATGTCAGGCATTCTATCATCGAAAATGTGGGAAGTAGGGAAGTGTTCTTATTCAGGATGTTTTTAACGTAACCCCAAAAGTTTCTGCCAATGTAATTGTCGTGATTAAATACCTCATTGTGGTTTTGAGTTGTCTGGTCATCAAGATTGTTTTGACTGGCATTACGCAATTTCTCACGCAATGTGCGAGACACGTATTTAATTTCATGAGGTTCGGCGTTTGAAAGTTTTAGTTTTTTCAGAGATTTCTTCAACTCCTTTACTGTTTGGTCTCTGTACTTATCCACCAGTGCTTTATCCGGAATCTTTTCGGCATGACCGAAGTTATCAGCAAAATAATTGTAGACCACATTATTTAATTGCAAGATGCTAGAGCTTAGATCTTGAGCTCTGATTGGTGCATTTAATTCAATCGCGAATTTGAAATAGTTATTGGCCGTTGACCATTCTGCGTCGTTTTTGGGGAGTTTTATTCCTTTCTTTAACACTGGGAAATTCTGATTACTTGCGTCGTTTGCCATGGCATCGTTCTCCTCAACAGTAGAAGAATTAAAACTATCAGTAGAGTTCTCAGTAGATTGTTGTTCAAGGTCCGTAAGCAGTTCGTCATTTAATCCGTGTATTACACGACAACTACGTTGATGCATTTTAAGACCCCGTGTTCCTTTGCATGATTTACCACAATAGCATTTCACATCATCAGTATTCGAGATCCTAACAGCAGAATGTATAACCGGCATCTGGTTAACTGTGTTACCAGGAAGATTTTGATTCAACTTTTGTTTACAACGCCAGGAATGGCGGCCGAGTGTAACGAACTCTTTGCCACAGAACGAGCAAACAGCGCAAATGGCCAACATAGCAACAAGGCTTGAACGAATCATGATTTATATCCTAGTAAATTCGATAGTTATAATATTTTTGATTAATAAACTGTGGTTCAAGTAAGAAAATAGCGATAAAACGAACAACATGTACAGAGCGCGTATAAACAATGCTGCTCTGCTCAATGCTGATAATAATAATAATAATAATAATAATAATAATAATAATAATAATAATAATAATAATAATAATAATAATAATAATAGTAATAATAATAATAATAATAATAATAATAATAATAATAATAATAATAATAAAATAATCGTAAGTCATTTACTTAAAATCTTCGTTACAGAATATTTCATTATTCATTTCTGACGAGTGGGGTAATCTTATCTAACCAGATGTTGTTGCTTTCGTTTTTCACAGGTGGTTATACTTCTGCTCCAGGATCATTTATATTTTCTCTTCGTAATAAACAGGACCTTGCGCCTTTCAAAGCCCCACTAAAATCTGAGAATGACAATAAGGCAATTTACCGTAGTATCCATTATGGTCCAACATTTGGGAATGGTCATGACCTCAAAGTTTCCGGCGGTGCGGCATCAAACACCAACTCCTTCACAAATTTTGGTCAAAGCTATCAACCTCCACCAGGATACAATCAAACTAACACACGCTATTACTTCACTCCTTCAGAAGTTGAAGTTCTATATTTAGATTGAAACTGTCCATACGTACTTCAACGTAAATAATTTTGGCAAACAAGCCATACGCCTATTGCATGTTTGAACTGGAATAAGTATAAACAATTATTAGTGCAGACACTGCGGTGTAGAACGGACTTGATTGGAGCTGGTATATTCAAAATCCTTTGTTTATTGTACTTTATAAATCACATTTGTATAGTGTGTAATTAGTTTAATTAATTAGAAGAACAATAGGCTAAAAATGTTAGTATTAGTGGAAAAGAACACCGTTTTTGCAATTCGCATGCATTGCCTTAAGGCCGTTTTCCACTAGGCGGAATTTTCCGCGCGGAGCGGAATTCTTCTTTGTCTTGTGATTTCTCGGGTGGAACTAATTAGAAAAGACAAAGGGAAATTCCACTCCGAGAGAAACATTCCGTTTAGTTGTAAACGGCATTTACACTCTCACAAATAGACAATTATACTGTAGTTTTTAAGCACTGTATATATTTAAATGTTAAATAAAGAAGTTAAAAACGAATATGTTAATTTGCTCACGGGACGCCACCAAGCATGTGATTATAGTTGATTACATTAATGAAAAATAATAACAGTAAAGAATAAATATTTCCTTCTGTTCATTGCTATACCAAAATGATGATAAATACAGTCGAACCGAAATAACGGCCCGTCTCTCAAGCGGACATCCTTTTTTAAACGGCACAAACGCCTGTTCCAGTCCAAATGTTAATATTACATTAGGATGGCCTGCTAGCGACTCTGTGGCAAAAACGTCAGAGCTTATATGCGCATATTTTATGAAGAAATGAAGGAACAGCTTGGGACCTCGTCCAGGAATATTGCGTAATTTCTGCTAAATATTAGAAATATTGCGTAAATCTGCCGTTTTGCCGTGGAGGATATATGTCGGACGACAGAGTGATTTCCAGGATGGCGTCTAGGTATTTGTCATATGATTGTTAAAACGCTTACGTAACGATACCCAAACCTAATCCCAATTAAGATTAGATTAAAATTTCTATACAGCACAAATTTATATGTAAAAGATCAAACGCGCTGTACATCAAGACTATTACGCTCATCAAATTACACACTTGGCTAGCGTATACTATTTTACCTTTTACGACAATTGTGATGGGTTTCTCTGACAACTGCGTCACCGAAGCCCCCGGTCCAAACTCCAATCCTAAAGGTACGATTACACGCTGCCATTTGTCGGGCCGATTTTGCTCGCTGTATGTAAATAACCTGTCGTCAGTACTCGCGTCAGCACCTTGCGATTCACAAAATCGGGAGAAAAATCTGTAACACTAACACAGGTTTTTCTCACGATTCAACGATTTTTCTTCCGTTGTAAAGTTGTTGAAAACATTTCGCACGCAGAAAACTATAATATGAACGGACGAAAGAGTGGACAGCTTCAACTGAGCGTTTAAATCGCTAAATGTCGAAGAAAGGGCATCGATTATTTACCAAAATCGGCCCGACAAATCGCAGCGTGTAAACGTAGCTTAAGGTGGCTCCCTACAGTTATTCTTGTTTAAGCAATAATTCCGTAAAACAGGCTTATTCGTGCAGAACGCGAATTCTTTTCGACTTGGTGGTAATATTGGTCACCTAAGGAATATTTCGAACTAGATTTCGACCATGTCAATGTTCCCATGGCAACATGACGACACCATAAAGCCTTCCAATTTAACCCATAAATGTGCCGCTATCTCAAAAACGATGTCGGTGACCTATCTTTTTTATTTCATATATCAATAAGGAATGATGCTTTGCAACTGTGGTGAAAGTTTAAAAAAATTCTGTAGTGTGTGATTTTTTTAAAAGCGAAAAATTTATTGCGAAATTTCCACACTACAGATTTTTTTAAAATTTGAAATTTATAAAATTTACCGCAAAATAAATTCGTGGTCAAAATTTGAAGATAGGTCACCGATGAAACTAATGAGTAAAATGCAAATAAAGTTAGAAAATAGCCTCGTGTAACTCGAGAAATTCCCCTATTGAAAAGCGTCGCTGACTAGTAAAAGATTGTACGCGGGCGCAGAACGAGTTTTCATTCAGCAAAATCGAGCCGCAATGTCGTTTTTACTGTTTTGTTTTTGTCAACTTTTCGATTTATTTGAGTGCTACGGACAGCCAAGGATTATTGTGAAGGATTAAATCGATGAAAACAAGGTTGAAGCTAATTGAATCCTGCCGTTTACTCAATCTATGAGCTGTAACAGCCTATTAACAGGTGGACGTGTTTTTTTGTTTCATGTTTGGTTTTGTACTTTTTGCTAAAAATGAACAATTAGGCTATGAAACTGACATTTTTCTGTTTACATATAATCACTTTAATCTTGTAGAAACACGACTAAAAACGTGAACGTTTTCTTGAGAAGTAAACAACTTTTTAAACGTTTGTATGCAATTTTGCAAATGTTTTACAGTTGACAATGTATATTTTAAAAACATTAAAAAACATTGTTTCGTAGCTATTTTTGGTCTAGTGGTATTCGTATCATATGTAGAATTGCTGTATAGACCCGCAAGTAATTTGGCACTCAAAACGAAGTATTATTCAACGCTTTTTCCCATTAGAAACCTTTCAGAAATAGCTTTTTTTAAAAAAAAATATTTTGTTTTGTTTTGATCATGCGGTTGCGTGGGATAGTTCACGTACTGGTCCCGCGAACATCCCGCACGCAACTGTAGGGAGCCTCCTTAACTCTAACATTAAATTAAAGAATGTGTCTCAGGGTAATGCATTGCGCGCTTTGGTCGATAATTTTTGGGTGCCCTCAAAATGTCGATGTTCGTCTATTGCGAGTTGTATGAATATTTCCGTGAATATCCTAACAATCTCTTTGACAAATTATTATTATTTTTCCAATTTTTGTGCTGTGCTTATGGTGCAAGAAGTGCGGATTATTATTTATCAATATTTCGCCAAAAGTAATTCTTTTGGGAAAAGCGATTTTAAAGTTTTGGCATATATTAGAATAATTTAAATAAAACAAAACAATTGAAAAGTGGAACAAAAAGGTAAACCATGCAACCTTATAGCTTTATTTGCTGGGGGTGAATTAATAGTTGTACCCTAGAAAGGTGTAGAATTTGCTGAATTTCTCCGTTTAGGGTACATTTTTATTACGCTATGAATTAGACTGCGTTTTTTTCGAATAAAAGCAAATATTGGAAATTTTTGGTGCAAGACTACCTTGCAAGTTGAATACTATTCTAGTCTGTTAATTTAGGTTGCATAATAATGGTTTGGAAGAGTATCTTACCCAACAACCCACAAAACACGTTTCTGAGACAGTCGGACAGACAACAGAGAACCTTCAATATATAAACATTAAGAGTGAATGTCAGTAAAAATCGAACATATGAGACATTGCGCGGCCACGACTGAAAAATCGATTTTGCCCAAATCGATTTTGCTCAAAAATTGCACCATATATTTTTTTAGGTCAAATGCTTTATAACTATGAGAAAATGCCGTTTTAACACGACCACCTTAAATCGCCATTTCTTCTGGGAAAATCTGCGCTGATTTTACAGATATATTTCACGACGACAACCGTTTCTAATCGATCTAAAACCCTAAAAATCTTGTTTTCGGTTATTCAAAGGATGGTATACAAAACTTACAGGAAATCTGAGTTACTTTTAGGAATAGATATAATCGAAACGCTGTTAATTTACATACCGTCGAACTAAACAATTTAATCAAGTATTTTAAGTATTTTACCTTTTGAGAAGAAGATATATTCTTGAATGGAGACTTTTTGCCTTGCTTAGTTTAAAATTGTTCCAACAATCCCGAGATATTTGTAAAATATCATCATATACAGGTATTTTGAAATAGAATATTGTTGTCAGGTGCATGACAACTTCAGATCATTGTTCAATATAGTCTACATTTAATAGCGCAAACATACAAATCGACGAGCTGTTTAGGGATTTTATATTTGTTACTAAATTTCCTAAAATTAGAACTTCAATTGACAATTGCTGTTTTGTTCCAGTGTGCATTGATCCATACAACATTGTTAAATGGTCCGCGAAAACAAACGTTTAAGAACAGATAATAAAACAATTAAGAAAAACATACGTTCCTTCCCCATGTCGGCACGTTCAGCTTTTGGAAGATGGTGCTGCTCATGTGAGTGGTTCTCTGATGCCGAAAGCAAAAACTCTGCCACAGCTCTAGCGTCTTCCTTTACCAACGAGTTAATTAAATTCTGCTGTTGATAGGTTATTCCCGTCTTAGGTTATTAGAATTCATAACTCTGGCAATCCATGGATGACGCCTGCATTAAAAAAACTGATTTATCAAAGGCAAAGAGCCTTTCATTCTGGTAAACTTGACCTCTGGCGTCACTATAGACTTAAAGTCCGAAACGACAAAGGAGTGAAAAAGCGTGCATATTATACGAACAAGGTACAACACCTAAAATCCAGTGACTCCAGAAAATGGTGGGACTGTGTTAACCAGATGTCCGGGAAAAAAGATCTGCAACCAATAACATTAAGATCCTTAAGAATGGTACCACTCTATCTGGTAAAGATCGCGCCCAATAACTTAACACCTATTTCTTAAGCGTGAGTAATGACCTACCACCACTGAATCCTCTCCTGCTACCTACCTTTCTCCCTGCACCTAGGCCTGTACCAAAAATTTTCCCTGACGAAGTTTGTACTAAGATGCTCAATACAAAAGTTTTCAAATCCAGCGGTCCTGACAATATTCCTAACCGGATTATTAAGGATTTCGCGTACGAATTGGCTGAACCTGTATGTCACATCGTTAATACATCTCTGTCCACTGGTGAATTCCCTAACATATGGAAAGGTGCGTTAATTACACCAATTTCTAAAGCGCCATCCGTATCCTGTGAGGAGGAGTTGCGACCAATCTCCCTTACAGCCTCTTTGTCCAACATTCTTGAGAACTTTGCGGTCAATTGGATGGTGGTGCCTTAAAGGAACCTCTAGAACGTTTTACTTGATCGACATGATCAACAATTGGCTAAGAACATTGGATGATAAATCGAGCTATCTGCGGATCGTTTTCCTCGAATTTAGTAAAGCCTTCGTCCGCATAGACCATAATATCCTGGTCCCAAAGTTGCTGGCCCTTGGCGTCAGATTGTCGCTTATTCCATGGATATGCAGCTTTCTCTCAAATCGCCGTCAATCGGTAAAGATCGACAATTTCCAATCTGATTGGGGCATCAATAATGCAGGTGTCCCTCAAGGAACTAAATTGGGCCCTATTTTGTTCATAATTATGATCAACGATCTTGAACTGGCATCCTCTAGCACTGACCATTGGAAATACGTGGATGACGTAACAGTATCGGAGTCCTTAAAGAAAAATGAAGTTTCAGTCCTACAATCTGATCTTAACACAATTGAAAGATGGACTGTTAATAACAACATGAAATTGAACGGAAAGAAATGCAAAGAAATGATGAGTTTCGTCCGTAGCGAGAATGACATCCCACGACTCCTCATTGATGGTTTATCTCTAGACTTAGTTCCTTCTTTCAAAATTTTGGGCTTAACCATGAACAATAAATTGAAATGGCAAGATAACACTGAAGCGTTAGTTAAAAAAGCCTCAAAACGCTTATACATTATTCGTGTCCTACAGCCCTGTGGTCTTCCCCCAATGACCTCTTATTAGTCTACTTTTCTATGGTGCGCTCTATCTTAGAATATGCCTGTCCTGTCTGGCACACCATGTTACCAAAGTGTTTGGGGGATAAAATTGAAAAAGTTCAAAAAAGAGCTTTCCGTATTATTTATCCGACAACAGATTACGAAGATGCTCTCAACATCGCTAAATGCAAGCGCCTTGACGACAGACGTCAAGAGCTATGTGCTAAAACTGTCAAAAAGATCTTAAATCGGGCTCACCTCAACCGCCTCTTACCCCCACTCCGTGAAGAATCGCATGAACTGGACTTAAGAAACAATTCTAACTTAACATTAACTAAATGCAATACGGAACGTTTTAAAACTAGTTTTATACCAGCAGTGCCTGCTAATTTTAATAATAAATAATTTGTAGTATTTTAACAACTGTACATATATGATATATCTATATTTATATTATTTGATATTCATCCTTTATTATGTTTCTGTAGGCATATTGCAATTCACCTTCGGGTGCCAAAATGTGTTTCTTAATAAACCTTTAATAATAATAATAATAATATATAATGTATCATTTTAATAGTATTTACATATCGACTACCGAGTATAAATGTTTACGAATACATAAGTTAACTAGAGGACACTCAGAGACTGCATACCTCCGCCCGTTACTCGGAAGTGAAACGCAACCTTGGAATTTCCTAAGAAATCCACTTTATAATTCTTAAGCATAAAAGATTTCAGGCCCCCGCGAATTGAAATCGAATTGCTAATAGAACATATTACTGTTGTTGTACTGTACAGTACTTGTAAAATAAAAACTTATTAAGTGTCATTAAATAAATGCATAAATTTTGCTTTATGCACTCGCGCGTGCAGTAATTTTCACAGTTGTGCTATTTTAAATTCCCAGGCAGCTAAAATCTTTTGTCTTTAAAACAATGTCGATTTCTTGGGAAATTCCGAGGTTGCCTTCTTTTTATACACCCTGTATTGAAGTAATTTAATGTTGTTAGAATTTGAATGGACTGGCACTTTGCTGAACGTAATAATGTGTAACTCCGTAAGCCTTGTTTTAGACATTGAATTTCGGTCGCGTGAAATGCAACTAAGACAATAGATAATGAAGGCCGAAGCTTAATGAGGTTTATCATCTCATTATTGTCTTAGCACTGAGTGCATAAATTATACATGTCCTAATTACGCATTCAGTAATATTTTTTGTTAATTGACCGGGAAAAGCAAGACAAAATTTTATTCATTTCTCGTTCAATTTTTAACCAAATTCAACCAAATTTTAATCAGTTCTTCCTTAGCCGATGGGAAATGCATTCAAAAAATTTCGTACGGATATGTTTGGTATTTCTTGAGTTATCGTGCTCACAGACAAACACACACACATACACACACACACACATACACACACACACACATACACACACACATACACACACACACACACATACAAACCCAGATGATTACATAACCTCCTGGCGGAGGTAATTATTAAGCAGCTGTTAATAGCGTGCGTGTGAAATGAACATTTATCCATACAAGGATTTGTTATTTTATTATATATTCTAGATCATTCTACCACCTCAAACTCAAATTATAGGCATATAGCAAATACTGTAGTTTAGAATAATGTGTGTTTACTTTGATGCACAGTTAAAATAATCAGTAAAATTACTTTATTTTGATACACTAATGTCTATTGATCTTATTATATTTCACAAGTACTAGTACCCAAAAATACAGCATTGAGATATGTTGGCCCAGTGCGACACCACAAATTATTATTGTCTCCCCACACGTCGCGTTTAAAGAAAATGAAAGCTTGTTGCTCGTTTAACGCCGGATTAACCACGTGTCAAATACGGCAAATGTCGCGGGCCTCGCCCTGTACTGTGCTACGCCTATTTTTACGAGAACACGACCATTTTCTATTGTGACACACCCATTTTAGGTGCCTTGCGAATTTAGGGACCCCGCGCATTTAGGGCCCCTAGGCTTGGCAGTTCGCCCTAGCCCGGGAAAATATGCAATACTCGTGTTCATATAATCTCTAGTTGCGTTGAGCTGTTATATTATGATCCTGTTTATACACCCACCAACTGCGCCAGGCAGGCCATTATCACGTTTATAATTGTGCAAATAAATTGAAATATTGGAAAAAAATTATTTAACACTTCTGTGTGTCTTTAAATTCAATGGTTTTCATAAAAAGAAGAAAGAGTGAGGTTTGGGGGCCTCGCGCTAAAATTTGCTACGGGCCTCGCGCGACGTTAATCCGGCCCTAGTCACTTGTCAGTAGTTCTTGCTGTTTTAATGCCAATTGACAAAGATCAAAAGAGAGCACTGATGACTCCCCTCGTCGGAGAAATACTGGCGCAGCCCAAACCAACTCAGTGAAATATGGGACCCCAGGGCCAATTACACCCTTGGAGCCCCGGTGAACCACAATTACCCCTCCGTCGACAAACTTTTTATCGCCTTGCAAATTTGTATTTGTCTGTCTTCCTTGAGATGGGGTCGCGGAGAGAATTGCCCCCTTTGCCGCCTCCCTGCATGGGCGGCCCTGGCGCCGCCCTTGTCTTATCATAACTATCTACCCTAATTCGAGGTGATTGGCGCGGCTCGATGAAGTAATTGCCGCTTTCAAACAGAGGTTTATTATTTTAAACCTCTAGAACCAGGGTACCTTTTGTCACTCTCAGGCCAGCAAAATAACCTCTTCCGCAACATGCACGTACGCGTCTACTATCGTCAAGAAACAATCAATACGTATAATCGTTGTGGTCTGTGGGATTTTAATTCAATAGTGTAAACCTTGCAGTTTTAGGGAAGCATCACATATCGATTTTTTCCACAAGAAACGTCATATGTTCGTTTTGGGGGTGGGGGAGGTGGCTTTACAGCTTTGACGTTTCTCTGTAAATATCATGGAAAAGTTCGATAGTTTTTTTGAAAACCTTAACATTTCGGAATCAACTTTGGAGAAACAACTTGAAAGAAAGCGGCTATTCAAATATAAGGCTGGTAAACTAAAAATAAAAACTCCTTATATTGATAAACGTTATTAACGTTCATTTCACATGCACACGCACGCTAACAGCTGCTTAATAATTAACCTACGTATTTGTAAACATTAGTCGATAAATAAAATGGTACATTAATATGGATCAAAACCTCTGAAAACAGCAGTTGTAGTTCCAATTCTTTTGGGGAATTTAGTAGCAAGTATAATCTTTAAATAGCTCATCGATTTGTATATGTTAGCGCTAAAGTCAAACGGCCGGGTCGTAGATCACGTTGAATAATGATCTGAAGTTATCATGCAACCGTCAACAATGTCTCAAAATATTGGATGTTTGATGATTTTTTTACCAATATACCTGGATTTCTGGACCACTTTTAATCTTAGCAAAGCGAAAAGTCCCCATTCAAGAATATGTTTTTTCTCAAAAGGTAAAATACTTAGAATACTTGATTAAATTGTTTACTTCGACGGTGTATAAATTAACAGGGTTTGACTTGCAAGACGTCAAAAACAGAAGATTTCAACGCGCTGTCGTTTATCGCGTATTAATTTGCCAAAAGAAGTATTTATGTCAATTGAAAGCTTGTTTATCGAAGAGCCAACTAGTAGAAGCATGATCGATTTGGAGCTTTATCGCATGGTGAAAATCGATTTTGTTAAGAGGGTATCGTAAATGAAGTAAGATAGTGTGCTCCAAAACTACGATTATTTCTATTCCTAAAAGAATCTCAGATTTCCTGTAAGTCATATACACAGTCCTTTGAATAACCGAAAACAAGATTTTTAGGGTTTTAGATCGATTAGAAACGGTTGTCGTCGTGAAATTTATCTGTAAAATCAGCGCATATTTTCCCAGAAAAAATGGCGATTTAGGGTGGTCGTGTTAAAACGGCATTTTCTCAAAGTTAAAAAAGCATTTAACCTAAAAAAATATATGGTGCATTTTTCAGTCGTGTCCGCTTTATGTTTGATTTTTGTGGACATCCTCTCTTAAATTTGCATTCCAGGCGGCGCTTAATATCAAATTCTCCATCTCTAGTCACTTTTAGGAAGCCGAACAGAAAGTAAATTCCAATTTACCATCTGTTGCGTAGCCCAACATGTGAGTAATTAGTGCAAGGAAAATGCGTGAGGAGTATGCAGGTCCTCCCCAAGAAAGGTTTTATATTTTTTATGCTCAATTACTGCATTTATGTTGTTTTCTATAGCATCTACAATAAAACGAGCAAATGAGAACAACATTTGAAATTTTCAATTTTGTTAATTTGATAATCAATGCACATGCGTTTTAAGAACTGAACAAATGGCACATTTGTCTTTCAATAACTGCTCATTTTAAGGAGAACTACGTGTTAAAACTAGAAATACATGCATGCATGCATGCAGCAACCCCTCACCTATATTTTCTAAACATCGAATTAACATGAAGTATTTGGAAATGGCCAATACTGAACCAGCACTGATATACACTAAGACTGGATAGAGCATCCGGTGTTCAGAAGTGAAGCCGGAAGTGAGCTGCAATGAGCTGACTGCCGCCATGTTGAATGGCCCCACTTGAGGAGTGAATACTATAGATTTTTATATAATACCTTATTGAATTCTGATCGTTTAATTGGCTGTTTATGGTCACGTGATATTGAATGGAAAATTCCATTTCCCAAGAGTGCAATGGAATACGTTCCATTGCACTCTTGCGAGTGCAATTGTACTATACGTTTTATTCCATTGCACTCTCTGTGTTTTCGATAAATCGCATCCGTCAAAATGCTTCTCGTACGGTGATCGCAGTTTATTTTAACCCGATATTCGAAACTCAGTAAATGGGATTTAATGCAAATACATGACTCGTCAAAATGGCGTGAGCGTACAGTAAACTTTTCAATATTAGTCTATTTTGGTATTATATAAAACAAATAATGAATGTTTTTATTCGTGCAACATTGATTATTTGTATACTATTACAGAATGTATAGTTTTCGCTCTAAAACGCTTATTTTCTTCCCTTGGACCGAAACAAACCTTGTTTCAGGAAAGGAATATATAACACGAATGCTTTAAGAAGTAAATTTGAAGTTTTTAGTCGTGAAATCACAGAGAAAACAGAAGTTTTGCGTTGTAATAATGAGTGCCACTGTGCGAGGACTGAAGAAGTGAACGCCAGACTCGTCAATGCAGGCTAAAATGACAAGGATTAGATCATATTCAAGTGTTGGTTCATTTAGTTAAGAATTCTGATTCAAAGTAGAAAGCAGTTAACTAACTGAACCAGTTAGGCGGTACAATTAGCGGCGATATTGACTGCTGAGTGCTGCATAATAAAACAGGTACGTTTTGCATTAATAATATAACCTTTGTCATGGCTGTCAAAACTTAAATCGTGATGGGATAATTTTAAATTTGAGTTATATGAAACTTTTATTAATTTGTGTGTGGCAGACGATAACTGAAAAAAGTTTAACTCTCTTGCATTTGAGATATTTGAACTATTAAAACGGATGACCCCATGTGGTGGTCATCAAGTTCTGTGAATAATGAAGTCACACTAGATTACCCTGATATTTTAATTGCAGGGGTTGGGAAGACAGAATGCTGACTTAACAGCCAAGAACATTCCAGCACTCATGGTAGTGGATTTCCTCGTGGACAGTTTGTGCAGTCGATGCTTCAAATCAATTTAATAGTGTTTGAGAAATAAATTTGTAAATACTAATACTGGTCAAATTAAAGCTGCAAAATTTAATTACTATCGTATTTGCTTATTGTCTTAACTACTTACTAATGAAATGTTCATGCAAATTTACATTTGTTTAGTGATACCTCAACACTTACTTCCCTCACTATTACCCCTTTAGGTCTCATCTCCCAATGCACCTGTTTCCTGTCTGGTAATTTTATCACAAATACTTCCTTGGCCTGGAAGTATTCAATCTCATGAAACAAGATAGAAGGCTATTTGCTTTAAACTGCTAAAAATTCACATGAACAAGGCTCCTGGGCCAATCAGGGATTTCAGACATGTATCAAAATGGACTTAGTTTCTTCATTTTGACCAGCTAAACCCACAACACTCTGAATCTACAATATTTCTCCATTATTTAAATGGCAGAAATCCAGATTAAAAGTGCGGATGGTATTGACAACAACACGAGTTGATAAAGATCTTTAATGTAATATAAACTAACACAACAACTACAGGTGCATATTGACTGTTGTACTCTTGATGACTGATGGACAAAGCTTCATAGAATTTACAATCTTGTGTTGAATTTGTACAGTCTTCAGTACAACTGAAATACAATATACAAAAATGATAGTTAGTATTTTCAAACCAATTTTCAGGGCTTTGGCCACAATATACAGTACATACATTGTATACATTTCATTTCGCATTTGAAACAAATACTGTACACTACATCAGATAATATCTGCTTGTTTGGTTTCATCCTACAACCATGGATAATAAAATAAATGGATAGGACTACAGCTGACGTCACAGTCTAAACCTAGTTGCAAACTCCACGCCAGATATATTCGGCGTGAGGTTGCAAAATTGCTGGTGTATTGGTGTGAGATCAGTTGAAAAAGAGGTGATAAGTGTAACTACAGAAAGTTTGTGCCTGATTTGATTGTCATAACGTATGTATATCTGAGTATAACTTCAAGAAATATATGATGTTAACAGTATATAAAACATGCCAGGTTAGCCATTTTAACATGGATTTTGGTCCCAAAAGTTAAAAGGTCCATTATATTGTCGTGAACTATCGCATATGTTGGCGTATCTCTGGCGTAGTTTATATGGAAAGCACCCTGGCCAGTTAGTCTATTAGAACAAATTTGCCAGCCAGGGCATAAAATGTCAATGGGCTATTCCAATTATTATCCGCACTCAACCCCCTGTTGAGGAACCACTATTTCATGTCGGAATTTCCGCAAATTTTGATGTAAAATGTACCCCTTCCCATGGAATTTCCTTGTAAAAATTACCCTTGCCCATGGAATTTCCATTTAAAATTAGGCCTTAATTCCCCATGGAATTTCCATTTAAAATTTGACCCCGTCCATAGAATTTCCATGTATAAATTACCTTTCCCTATCGAATTTCCATCATGGGACATTTACTCCCGGAAATTTCCCTCCAACAAATGTCCTTCCAAGGAATTTCCATCCCATGAAATTTACCCCTCTCTCTGGAAATTCCATGTAAGTATTACTCCTCCCCTTGGAATTCCACAGCCTGAATGCCCCCTTCCCTCGAAATTCCAAGGTTAATGTACCCCCTCCCCTGGAAATTTAAAGTTAATGCACCTTTCCCCTGGAAATTCCAAGGTTAATGCACACTCTCCTCTGGAAAGTCCAAGGTTCCTCAACAGGGAGTTGCGGATAATAATTGGAATAGCCGAATTACATTTTAACTGCACACTATGGTAATGTTTATATGCGGCTGAAAACCTACATAGCCACTCAAAAACTTAAGTAATTGTTTTAGTACGGTAGTAAGTGACTATTTCATACTGAAAAATCACAATAATCTGCAGAGTATAGTGATGTGTTCTGACGTTAGGTCGGATCTGATATTTCGACGATCAAAACCAGTCGGTGAAAGTATCAAATTATTTACCTGCGATTTAGTTTCTTTCAACATTCGATTGTTCTTCATTCTTCTATGATGTGTGCTTGTTCTTGAAATACCAGATTTGACTTGATTTCTTCGCATACTTAGCGAGTATAAGGCGAAAACTCCGAAAAATGTCAGTATTACAATAGAATCTATAGTCTTTCACTCCTCAAGTGGGGCCATTCAACATGGCGCCCGGTCTCAAAACATGACGTACTTCCGGCTTCAAAGCGGCTTCACTTTTCGATTGGACCTTCTATTACGATGCTCTATCCAGTCATAAGCTGCCTGATAACTGACCTACGCTTCACCCGCCCTAAAATTCGTCGACGGAAAGGGCGAAACGTAGGTCTGATGAAAATGTTGTCAAAAGCGCCTTCCGCCCACTTTGCATTTTGCAATAATTAACAACGATGATTGACACATACATGTAATACCTAAAAATACAATGAAAGTTGTCGATTTCACTTTATTGCAAGTTTGTAAACTAGTCAGGAGTCGATAAGTACAGATATTCGAATAGATATTTAAAATATTGGTAACCCCATGGAGCCCGTTGCTTTTATATACTTAAACCTTCGTAAATAACAGTTACAGCTATACTAATAATACGACATTTTCAACACATTCTATAAATGCGATAAAATCTGTCTACGGAAATTTGGCAATGGCCATTGTTGAATTACATCCCAACTCTTACAATTTATACATTTTGAAATCGCCATACAATGGTAAAATCTAAATAGAATATTTTGTACGTGCTATGTTATCAAAATGTAAATCATGAATGCGCACATATTTGTATCCGAGTTTTACTATGATTAATCACAAAAATTAAATCGTGTATAAAAAATTATATATTGCATTGTTTATTACAACGGGAAAGATACAACGCTGAAGAATTTGACACGTACCGCTCTACTCCCCTCTAGTTTTAATTTTAGACGGTAGATAGTTGCCGTACGGCGTCACAAAATATTTATTATCATACATTTAATATGTATTCTCGTTTCTAATTGGTCAGAAAGCACCGGCTGATTTTCAGTATTCGGCATTTATTACGTATTTTCCGCCGATGACGTCATCAGCGTCCAATAATTGTTATTTTGGATCGAACTTGCATCCAAAAAAATATTATTGGACGCTGTCGTTCCCAAGCCCCGGCGCGGCCAACAACTCAACCCAAAAGCGCGCGAAAAAACCCCAAACAAACAATGGCCTACAGCAGATTTGCTTCGCTAGATGAAAACGACCTGTCAAAATTATTAGCAGATAAAGACAGTGACAGTACTAAGAAAGCTACAAAGGGATGCAAAGCTATTTTTGACGAGTATCTTCGTCAAAAGAAGGTAGAATATCCCCAATATGCCGTACAACTGGCCGCTATTTTAAAGCAGTTCTATGCCGAAACAAGAAAGCAAGGTGGAAGTCAATACCAGAAGAGCTCGCTTAGTGCTATTAGATTTGGATTAAATAGACACTTCAAAGAGATATTGAACGTCGACATAACAAAGGACACCGAATTCAAGGAAGCCAGCCAAGTGTTTATTGCACAATGTGTAAAACTCAAGAAAGAAGGACTTGCAAAAACTAAACACAAACCCGCCATTGCCGACGAAGACATAAAGAGACTTTACGAATGTGGTGTTTTCAACGATGATAACCCAACAACACTTCAGAATAAAGTCTTTTTTGAAGTAATGTTGTTTTTCTGTCGCCGAGGGAGGCAGAATTTACGTCAACTTAAAAAGGATCACTTTGAAATACAGACCGACGCCAAGGGCAGACGCTTCGTTATCAAAACAACGGACGAACTGACAAAGAACCGCAGGGAGAATGACGAGGCAGAAGATGGAGGAATAATGATGTCAAACGAAGGTTCATTGTGTCCTGTGGCCTCATCCGAGAAGTATTTATCTCATTTGAACCCGGAAAATGATTATCTGTTCCAACGACCGAAAACAAGACAGGTGTCAGACAGTGAAGTTTGGTACGACAACATGGTTCTCGGAGAACACACTTTGGGGAAGAAAATGAAAGTGTTGTCACAACAAGCTAATTTGTCTATCATTTATACCAACCACTCGACAAGAGCAACAGCCGTAACAATCTTTGACCGAAGTGGATTTGAAGCTCGTCATATTATGTATGTAAGCGGTCATCGAAGCGAGAGTAGCATCAAGAATTACTGCAAGACCGACCAGAACACAAAAGCAAAGATGGCAAACAGCTTGATGTCCGTGACACCGAGTGACGAGTGTACAGTAACACCTGAAGCTGCTTCTCCACCACTGTTGACTGATTCACAGGAAGAATTTCTACTGAGAGATTTGACGATACAAACCTCAAATAATCAGAACGCAAAGCAGTTTAACTTTTACAACTGTAAAGTTGATTTTAACCTTCGATTGCAAATAGAATTGATTGTTTAATAGTTTTGTGCAATTTTAGTGAAGTTGAAAATACTGAAAGAGATTTTCGTTAAATAATCAGAACGCAAAGCAGTTTAACTTTTAAAATTGTAAAGTTGATTTTAACCTTTGAATAAATAATAAACTTCGTTTAATCGTTTTATACGTTTCTCATGTCTTTAAATGTATAATAAAACAATTATTGGATTCGGCTTTCGCATGATATCAAGAACTATTCAGACCTCGGTCAATGTTATCTGCCTCAGCTTCGCTTCGGCAGATAACATTGACCTCGGTCTGAATAATTCTTGATATCATGCTCAGCCTCATCCAATAATTGTTTAGAATATTACACTGTATGCATATTTATATGCCACCCAAATATGGGCGCCCGAAACAGTTGAGTTGGTGAAAAGAGTAGAACGAGTTCAGAGGCGTGCAACTAAATATATTTTAAATGTTCCCTTTATTTGTGATACAGAATGAGAGACCGACTCCTTGCAACCAGTTTGCTCCCTCTCAGCGACTGGCACGAATACCTGGATGTAGTATTCTTCTATAAGGCAAATCACGACATTTTTAATATTGATAAAAAAATTCTTCCATTTCGTCAACCTCAGGGTCAAAGACAGACAAGATGATTTAATCCCAACTCGCACTAATATAAAATTCCGACATACAAGACGTCAACCTATGAAAAATCTCACAAAATCCGAACACCAAGAATATGAAACACACTACCCAATTATATTACATCCAAAGACCTAACATTTTCAGAATTCAAGAATCTTCTTTTTAAGTACTATATTTTAGCATCAGAAAATACATACAATGTTGAGGATCCCCGGACATGGAAAAGTGTGTTTATAAAATGTAATTCCGCTCGAAGTTTAAGGAACTCTCCATTGACATGCTGCTTTTAGACAAATGTAATGACTGTTGTTCAAGTATTGTCTGTTGTGTGTGTTTAGTATACTTTGTAAATTGTTTCTGTATAACTATTGGGGCCGCTGTAATTGGCAATAGCTGTTGTGGTATAAAAATATCGTGTTGTCATGGCAACACTTGAACAAGCTTGCGTTCAGTCTGGTTCACATTGGTTAGCCTGAGTATCAGGCCCTTATGTTTTCATTCACCAGGATTAATTGGCGGCGGCGAATAAAGGAGGGCCTGATACAATTCTTTACCGCGCCGCATGTAAAAAGCCAGATTCTGGCTTTCTTGCCTGACTGACCGATTAGACAAACGATTTTTAAAATCTGTCATTTGATTGGCTTGTGCTAAGTGCAACGACCCAACAAATTCCACTAGGCATCTTTAATACTATTAGTTTCGTACCACAAGATGTGGTACTCATCAGATAAATTAGCCTTATGACTACTGCAAAAAACCTACAGTATTTATGTACAAGTGGATGAAAGCTTTAAATTAATCCTATTTACAAAGCAAGCAAAGCAATTATTTTTTGTTACTTGATAAAATTGACAGGACGCGGAAGTATTAACAACGCATCAGCATAACGCCAAGCAATTAAGATTGCGCGGTATATTTAAAACAAAAATATGTCTGTCTCGAGTGCATGCCCTTTAAATGTTAGCTACAAGAAACTTTTTCGCATGTCTGCATGAAGACACTAATTCATTACGTTTGTTCAAAGTAGCCAGTTCAGGTTTACATATAATAAAGTTTTTTTCCCACAGGCACAGATTACATCTATTAGAAACAGGGCTGTAGGGTTTGGCCCGTTTCAAGATTTGCCATTTAATATGAAATTCAATTCCTTTGCGCTTTAACTGCCAGACATATTTACCAAGTTCAGTGGAGTTCCTTTTCTCGTACAAAGTAAATTAGGTTTTGTAGTTGTAATAGCTATCTAGTTTTAAAAGCGTTTTCAGTCTGACCAACGTATGTTTGAGGTGGACTATTGTCGTTGGTAGAAACTGTAGCTTGATATACAATGGATTCGACCAAACACTTTTTGGACATTGGGCACTCCTCTTTCTTTCTACAGTTACATTTGCTTTCTTCGCTCGTTGTGGCGGTTTGTGACAGTTTGGTCTTGTTGTGTCCGTCGATGGTTTGTTTGATATTAGGCATGCAACTGTAGCTTATTTTAACAGTGTTGCGGTTGAATATTTTGTGTAGGGGGTGGCCTATCGGGAATTCATCATCGATGATATATAGATTCGGATTATATAGAGATGACGGGTTAGGAGTCATTAAAGCGACAGCGCGTGAGATCGAAAATATCAAAAAAGATTTGTGTTCCATTTTCAACAAATACGGACTTAAAATCACAATTGAAGCTAAGCCAAGCAAACAAATTCCTCGAAGTTTTCGTTGTATTGGGAAATATCAACCATACGCCAAACCTAATAATATACCCCTTTACGTGCACAAGAAATCTAATCACCCACCTAATATCCTGCGCAATATCCCACTGTCTATCAACAAACGCCTAACTGAAATATCATCCGATGAGGAATCATTTCAACAAGCCTCGCAACAATACCAGCAAGCACTTCAGAATAGTGGTTATAAACACCAGTTAAAGTACAAGCACCCACTTAATCATACAACCCCTCGAACCCGAAATCGAAGACGTAATATCATTTGGTACAATCCACCATTTAGTAAAAATGTATCAACAAATATTGGACAAACATTTTTGAATATCATCGATGATGAATTCCCGATAGGCCACCCCCTACACAAAATATTCAACCGCAACACTGTTAAAATAAGCTACAGTTGCATGCCTAATATCAAACAAACCATCGACGGACACAACAAGACCAAACTGTCACAAACCGCCACAACGAGCGAAGAAAGCACATGTAACTGTAGAAAGAAAGAGGAGTGCCCAATGTCCAAAAAGTGTTTGGTCGAATCTATTGTATATCAAGCTACAGTTTCTACCAACGACAATAGTCCACCTCAAACATACGTTGGTCTGACCGAAAACGCTTTTAAAACTAGATATTACAACCACAAAACCTCATTTACTACAGTATGTACGAGAAAAGGAACTCCACTGAACTTAGTAAATATGTCTGGCAGTTAAAGCGCAAAGGAATTGAATTTCATATCAAATGGCAAACCTTGAAACGGGCCAAACCCAACAGCCCTGCTTCTAATAGATGTAATCTGTGCCTGTGGGAAAAATACTTTATTATATGTAAACCTGAACTGGCTACTTTGAACAAACGTAATGAATTAGTGTCTTCATGCAGACATGCGAAAAAATTTCTTTTAGCTAACATTTAAAGGGCATGCACTCGAGACAGACATATTTTTGTTTTAAATATACCGCGCAATCTTAATAGCTTGGCGTTATGCTGATGTGTTGTTAATACTTCCGCGTCCTGTCAATTTTATCAAGTAACAAAATAATTTGTGTGCTTTGTAAATAGGATTAATTTAAAGCTTTCATCCACTTGTTGCTGCCGCAGCAAGCGAGCCTGAAGCGAGCGAGCAAGGCAGCAGTCCTAATTTTGTTTTGATGAGGTTATGCAATAACAAAGGTTAACAGCTAGGGAACCAAGCCTCGTTACGTCAGCACATCATGTGACCAAAAGGGGGCCGGGCGAGTATGTAATAAGAGGTTGGCCGCGCATTGGTGGTATTAGTAATCATTGTGCGTTGGAAGCGTAGTAAACGTATTAGGAACAAAGATTTTTTTTCTCTTCTGTTCTTTTATATTTCCACCAATTGTTAATTGGTGTGAAGGTGTTAGTCCTGCGGGGGTGGTCTGCTCAAGATACCACTGGCATGGATCTTAACCCGAGTCCAAGTAACAGTAGTACCAGTAGTCGTTCCAGGCCACCCCTCGGTCACCCGGGCTAACACCTCACCATCCAAACGGGTAAGTATGGTGAACGAAGGTGTTAATGGGTCGAAATCAAAATTTTCTATTTGGCGCATTGCATGACGCTACCAGTGAATTTTAACCGTGGTGCAGCGCGGTCAGGCATAAGGCAAACAGGCAATGTGATCATGTTTCATTTATTTATTTATTTTATTTATTAACTTTACAACCATACATAAAATAGACTAAAAAAACTACATAATATGGTTGAAGGTATGGTCAACAGGACATGAATAGCCCCATATGAAGACCAACCTTAAATCTTCCTCATCTTTGGTCTTCTTTTATGGAAAGCCATAGCTGGCTTAAAGTGATCAAACGGCATTTTGTTGGGTGCTTTTAGCATTATACGGCGGTGCTTTTGGCATTATACACGGTGCTTTCGCCATTATACGTAGCCTGCGTAGCAGGCGCTATTTAGGGGGGAGGGCGAGGGTGGGAAAAGCAAGGGGGGGGGGAATGGTGGTTCCAGTATTATACGCGGTGCTTTCACCATTTATATACGCGATGCTTTTGCAATTATACGCAGTGGTTCGTCGAGCACTATATGCGGTGCTTTCTAATTGGCCGCTTTTGAAAATATTGATAGTTAGTGCCTTACGTCTTCGCTGTTTGTTATACTTTAAAATAATTTTGTATGTACCGAGAAATCAATATTCCGAGTATATAAATATATAAACTGGGATGTCACACTGATAGCTTGTTTACATTTCCTGGAGCATCATGAAATATTATGTTTAACCACGGTGGTTTAACCCATTAGCTGGCAATGTGCCCTTCCCTTGTCGAGCGCCAGAAGATTTTACTCGTCAGTGGTATAGGGTACTGCCAGTAAATGGGTTAACAAACCTATCTGCTAATGGCTCTTGTTAATTCATCAGCACAGTAATGACCCCTACTTTAGTATTTACCCTGTCCAACGCCAGACGATTTTTAATACTCAGTCAGTGGTAGGGTACTGTCAATAAATGGGTTAACAAGGATAACAATAATTAGCCTGCATGGCAGGCGGTATTTCCTAGGCTTGTCCAATTTTAGGAACCGCCTGCCATGCAGGCTAAACAATAATAGGATATTTCTGAAGGACTCGTTCAACACCCTGTAGTTTGTCTTTTGCTGTCAAAGGCAGCATTACTGCCCTGTGGGTAACCTAGTACATAAATACTGTAGGTTTTCTGCTGTAGTCATAAGGCTAATTTATCTGATGAGTGCCACATCTTGTGGTACGAAACTAATAGTAATAAAGATGCCTAGTGGAATTTGTTGAGTCGTTGCACTTATTTAATTAATTATGCTCTGGATATCCATTGAGCACTCTGCCAAATGTTTTTGTAAACAACGAAACCTAATTCTATATATGTATATATATATATATATGTATATATATATATATATGTATATATATATGTATATATATATGTATATATATATGTATATATATATATATATATATATGTATATATATATATATATATATATATATATATATATATATATATATATATATATATATATATATATATATGTATATATATATATATATATATGTATATATGTAATGTAGATATGTATATATGTAATGTATATATGTAATGTATATATGTATATATGTATATATGTATATATGTATATATATGTATATATATGTATATATATGTGTACTGTACAAAATTTCAGACAATTTGGTTTAGTTTAAGTCCTTTAACTATTCATTTTGTTCTAAAAAGTCAGCCTTTCGCATGCTTAATTAAAGCCTTTACCTAATTTGCATATTGCTGACATATGCAAATTAGGCAAATGCATTAATTAAGCATGCAAATAGCTGATTTTTAGGAAAAAT